>JAZBQP010000485.1:0-12237 GCA_038407015.1 Ceratocystis ficicola | reverse complement strand
CCCCCCCTCCATCCGCATGGAAAGAGAAAGCCAGGGTCCTTTGCATGCCCTAACAGCAGCCCATACACTGTGTCACCATAAGCTGTTAGTGCTGCGCAAGTTTGCTTCACGGATAAGCATACAACAGAAACGAGACAACTTCTCTGATGCGTAGGACTTTTTCTCGAACTCATCCTTACGCACCACATCATTACATACAGTCCATCCTTTTCTTTCTCTTTTTCTTTGACTCCGCCCAGCCATTGCTGTTGCACGAGACTTGATGCGAGCATAATCCAAGTACGACAACCGCTCACTCGTATCTTTACCTAGAGCGCCTCTTGTTACAGACCCGTATCATCATTTTGCTCTTGTCCTAACCCCCGACTTGCGACAATCTTTCCCGTTTCCTCATTCTGCGACACGGCAGTCCAAGCTTCACGACAACGCCAAGCTCGACGCAAAGCGGAACACTAGCAACAAGGAGACTGAAGCATTCATTCAACACACACACGTATATATATGTAAATACTGGCCTTCTTTTTCACATCAGTTTAGGTAACCACTTGCCACACCAAATTCTATTCCCTTCACCTGTTCTACTTGTATTTTACAGTTGGTATTGAGCTGGCCCTCTTCCATCGCGATCCCCTCTCCCCCCTCTTTCTTGTTCGCTTCTTCCCTTTTTTCATACTTTTTTTTTTTTACCGCTATAGCCCTAATTAATATACTAATACACCTGTCATGAGCCCAGTCTTTGCCCGTCACGGCGACACCACCGATATGTCACACAGCTCACACGATATGTCCTCCATGGACACGACCGACACCAGCTCAACCAGTAGTAGCATGACGATGAGTATGTTCTTCGCCGACTCGCACACAACGCCGCTCTTTACATCGTCCTTTGCGCCGGAAAACAACGGCCAGTATGCAGGCATTTGCATCTTTCTGATCGTCTTCGCCATCATCGGCCGTCTGCTGATGGCCTTCAGATCAAAGCTTGAGGCCTCCTGGCTTGACAAAGACAATGAGCGCCGCTACGTAGTTGTTGCCGGCAAGACGGAGCTTTCGGAGCAGCTGTCCAAGGAGGAGAGCGTGCGCAACCTGGTGCTTTCAGAGAACGGGGTCGAGCAGGATGTCAAGGTTGTTGAGCGCAAGACCCCAAAGCCCCGGCCCTTTAGACTGTCTGTGGATGTGGTGCGAGCTGCAGTGGATACTGTGATTGCTGGAGTTGGATACCTGCTGTGAGTTTCTAGTTTCCCTCCCTTACTGTCCTGCCGTCTTCTGTCTTCCTTTTCTCTCCTCCGCACCAGCCCTGGCCAAGCCAAATTTCTCTAACATCCGTGCTAGCATGTTGGCTGTCATGACCATGAATGTGGGCTACTTCTGCTCTGTGCTTTCTGGAGTCTTTATTGGCACGCTGCTGGTCGGCCGCTTTATCACAACCGTTGAACATTGATGTCTAGATGTGCATCTCTGCGCCCTCGCTCCGTCTTCTCCTTATTCAGGTGGTTTTCCTCTTTTTTTTTCTTCTTTACCTCTGTTCAATACCCCCTTGTATGCAAACACCTGCACGCACATATTCTTCGTTCCTTCATCCGTCTCATGCGACTTGCACCTATACACAGATACACAGCCACTCCTTCACTTGCTTGCGTCTTTCTTAGTGGTCCATCGGCCCAATCAACATCCAAGTAAATTTAAAAATAAAACATTCTTTCGATTTCAACCTCAACCTCAACTACATCTGTCTTAGGTTTTATCTCACCCTGACCTCGAACACATTCATTACTACCCAGAGTTTGGGGGGAGTTTGATTAAGTACCCTGTACTTAAACTTGGTCTGTGCCCTTGAAAACCTGCTCAAATATTCTCATAGTGGGGGCAGCGAAGCCAGCTTCCTGCGACGCCACACTTCAAATGTGGCGCTCGATTTTGTGGCCAGGTCGGGGCTAATTTTTGGTCCAACAGCTAAAAGCCGAATGTCTTGCAACTTCAAGGCTGGTAGATATCGTCATCGACATGGAAGCGACCGCTGGCTTTTCGGATAGCCTCAGAATGTGCCTGTGAATCCGCCTTGGTACCCGAATCCCCAACCCATGTGCTGCTCACTTGCCCCACGGACTGATCTGCAATTGGAAGTTTGTACTGTCGCTCAGGCACACTACATACGTCCAAACATGGCCGAACTTAAGCAAGGGATCAAACAGAGGAAGCCTCGAGGCTTTTGTTTGATTTTTTTTTTTTAATTTCATACGCGGGCTAAGCCCGCGTTGCGTTAAACAACGGACGAACGACCAAACACATGGCGTGCACCCTGCCTACCGTAGAGCCGAACGATGTCACGACAAATAGTGAGGCGATCACTTCCGCACCACAGCAAACAAGCCCACAAAGCCCCCCAAACCGAGTCAACGCTTGCCTCAATTCAATGGATGGAGAACAAGCCACTGGACAATAATCGGCCCCTATAGAAAAATCATATTAAAGGTTCTTTTTTTTCCCTTCTCTAAAATTAAAAGAAGCTAAGACCTTTTTGAGCCAGGCCCGACCAACAACCAACCCCAGCACACCACCCACCCACCTTTGAAGTTTGCCTGTTCCAGTATAGCCGAGTCAAGGGCGGAGGAGAAGGAAGAAGCGGGAGAAACGAACGGCTATTTTAAGCTATTATACGTTTGTGATCCTTTTGCTTGCCTTGTCTTGCTGTTTCTTTATTTAGGTGAACAAGCTTCGGATGGCTGGCCGTGTTGTTCACCATATTGGGAAAAGTGCTTGGACCAAATAGGCAAACTCAAGCTGCACATTTCCTTTTGTGGCTGTTAATGTCGGCGTTACATTTCGAGCATCACGATCGTCAGATGCACACCATTTGTAAACTTGTTTTTTTATTATTTAGCGTTGAGCTTTGAGCAGCTTGTGACACAAAGAAGCCATGGTTCAACACTAGGGCAGATATCATAAACAAAACAGCGCGAAACCTGGTACAGGAAAATAGAGAAAAAAAAATACACTAACGCGGGACAAAGCCTGGCTGCCGCTCAGAACAACTCCAAGGCGGCCCAAACATGACTCATATCCAACGCACACATCCCAGCAACACAGCGTAGAGTACCAAGTAGGACGCAAACATCATGAATGCGTATTGTGCTGGAGATACACCATACATGTCAACCATAGATGCCGAGCCAACCCTTCAATAAAGGGACATCCCAATCAGGGGTAAAAAGACGGGGGAGAAGATGAAAAAAACAAGACAAAAGACAGAAAATAGAAAATCATATAATATAAATGAACGGGATGAATCAACGCCTGAGCCACCGAAGGGAGGATAAAAAAAGAGACAAAACGAAGAGACAAAGCAAAAGCGTGACAGTGAAGCGAAACGTGAGAATTATAGAACACCACCCAGCCAATACCACACCAAAAACAAGAGGACATTACCAAGCCATTAAGAGAAGAGAAGAAGATAAAAGAAAGACAACAAGAAAGGCGTGATACAAAAAGAGAGGAGAGACAAGAAAGCACATGACAAGTGGTGCGGAGGAGTCAATATACGTGGGGCAAGCCAAGGTTGACAAAGGCAACAAGAGTTGAGTTGAGCAACTATTGATGCTAATCTCGAATAAAGATCCGTCAAGTCGTTTTTTTCGTCTGCTTGTTTTTTTTGTCTTGAAACCGCATTCTTTGAGCATCGAGGCGTGTTTTATTCGAACAAAATGGCCCACAGCGGCCATATCAAATCTCCACTCCAGTAGTAGTAGCTGCAGGCGCCGGCTTCTCTCTCTCTGGGTCATGTCGTGTCATAGAGACCGAGCCGCCTTCAAGACTGATGCGGGGGATGCTGCGACATGGGAGTCTGGGGAGGCATTCCATATGTGGTGCTGCGCTGCTGCACATAGTTCTGGTAGGCCATTGCCTGGTTGGGGTCTATAGCAGGCATGTAGTTTGGGGGGTATTGGCCCTGTTGTGGGATGGGAGGACGGGCATTAGGGGGTAGGTGCTGGGAAGCAGGCGACTCCTCCGGCGAATCGGCCTGGTTGGCCTCGTCACCGCCATTGTCGGTGCTTGAGGGTTCGGGGGCATTGAGACAGGCCTGTTTACAAAAGGCGAGTTGGTTAGTATGCGTGGAAAGGGATGTATGTTGTTTCGATTCTTCATTTCCTTGTTGGGAGACTGGCGTGCGTGATGCAATGCCGTAACTACACTCTTGGTTGAAACATACCTGAATCAAGTTCTTGCCCTCAGCCTTGGTAACTAAAGGCTGGAGCTTGGGAGTGGTGAAGGTGTAAACCAGTCCGGTTTCCGAAACGACCAACAGTAGAACTTGGGTGCCAGTGAGGACTGACAGTTCATAGGCCTAAGCAATGTTGGGGAAGATTGGAGGCAGAAGTCAGTAGAGATTCTCAAGGCGTAGAAAGCTAAGAGTTGTGGTGGATGTGGGTTGGTTTGTTGGGCATATTGGGACGTCGTTGTGTAGCACACATGCAGGTTTCCGCGAAAGCTCAAGGCACGTAAGCGCAAAACAAGCCATTGCCATGCAAATTAATCACAGCCAGCCTCGCACAAGCCGTCAAAGCAATTCATATCAAGAGGAATTTCCCCTCCCCCAGAAATAAACTGCTGTGTTCGGCCATAGCTGTGTGACAGCAGCCCATGTGGGTTGGGCATGGGGTATAAAGACGATAAACAGCAAGTGGGAGATAGAAAGGCCGATAGAAACTCACCTTCTTCATAATGCCAGCCTTCCGCTTGGAGAAGGTGATGTGACGACGAGACTTGTCCTTGATAAACTTGATTTCAATCTTGCGACGTTCACGGCCACCCTTCTCATCATCATCGTCGTCGTCATCGGCAGCGCGAGCACGCTTGACTCCACGAGCATCTCCGTTGGTGAGAGTCTGGGTGTCTTCAAGCTCGCTAGGGAGACCAGGATCAGTGTGATCGGTGATGTCGGCCATTATGACTGGTGGTTTTTTTCCCCTTGTTTCTTTAGGTAGTTTTGTATTTTTTTTGCTTCCTGTCTTTACCAAGAGTAGTTGCAGGTAGGGAGGGGCCTTCTTGGTTTTTTGGTGGCAAGACTAGAAAGAGAAATTGGCCTGGCGAAAATGGGTTGGCGTTGGAAAAAAAAAAAGAAAGAAGAAAAATGAGAGGGAGGGAGGAAAACAACTGATAGGCAACAAGAAGCTGAGCTTTAAATATTGCGTAGGTAGGTAGTAGGGTAAAAGGGAAAAAAATTGGGGAGTTGCTCAAACGCACAAAATTAAATCGTGGATGTTCTGGGCAGTCACCCGGAAACCACAGAGGTTGCGAGTTGGAAGTTGACAAAAACTAGAAGGAGGGGGGATGTAATTTGATAGGCACTGAATGCCTTCTTCAATCGTCACTGGTGGTGAGGATATCCAAAGCAATTTCCGTGGTTTTGCCTGTCGATTGCTAAAGGGTTTGGTCGCTTGGTTTACTTCTGAGGTGGGCCGCAATGGAATGGGTGTTAAAAAGAAAAAAGAACAGAAAAGAGTAAAAGACAGAAAGAGGCAAGACCGGGAGGACGAGGGCGTTTGTGTGTATTATAGTTTAACGCTTTAGGAAACTTTGGTTGGCGGCCGGGGGGTGGGGGTTAGTTAAACTTACCAGGATGGGGGTGCAACGGCGGAAGGTGAGGAATTCAGGTAAATTTTGACCAGCTAGCTAGGATACTAGTGCTTTTCGTGGCTGGCATGTTTGGTTGCTGGCTTTTTTTTTTTTTTCTTTTCTTTCTTTTTTTCTTTTTTTTTCTTTCTTTTTCCCCCTTCGTAATAAAGTAGCAGTAATATTAACAGTAGTGTAGTAATTGGCAGTTGTAGTTTGCTACCTACATACTTACCTCCTGATCTGGGGCCGCCTATTGAGCTAAGCAGGGCTAGTGGACTAGCAGTGGAGCATTGGGCGAGTAGCGTTCGATGCGCTAATTGACGATAAACTCTGCAGCTTTTATCGATCAGTTTCCAGGGCTTGTTATCCGAGGAAGCTTGGGTTGGCCCGCCTCAACACTGTGATTTAGCATGGCTGGCTAGCTTTTTTTGTTCGCATCGATGGAGAGAGGTGACAGGGAGACGCTAGATTGCTATTCACATTTTGATCTTTCGATTGCAGTCAAGCAGTCGCCGGTTCCGTCATGTATTGCGAGCGACAATGAGCCTGGAAGCTGGGGTCGAAGCTAGGGGCCAAGGATCAAGACCTAAGCCCGGAATTATAGTGGGTTTGACAGCCTGTGAAGCCCCCATTTCTTTTCACTCCTGGCTTCAGTCATCAGTGACTCTTGGAGGAACAAAAAAGTAGCGTGTTTATGAAAACAGGCAGTACAAACATGCTCTTTTGTTGTCTCTGCTCTACCACATGCAAATGATTTCCGAAGTCAGAGTCAGCAAGTTCGCCAGTTACTCCAGTGCTTTTTTAAGTGCCAGATGCTAGCGAGGAGGCAAGAAAGCCCCACCCACTTGTCCTGTCTTTACCGAGGCACGCGTAGTCTGTGGCTTTGGTCAGCGACAGTAGAGTAGCGAGCCCTGTCCATTCGAGGCCAACAGAAAAGTCTTCATGCATTTCAAGCCATCAAGGCTCCGCTTCGTGAGAAGCAAGGGAGAACGCGATGTCTATCGCGATGGCGCTTGACGCTTAATGCTTGATGCTTGATGTTCGAGGGCTGTCGTTTACACTGGAGTTGTCAAGCCCCGGAGCAGCTTAGTAGCCCAGATTAGGAATAGAATGGAGGGATGTCAGGAACATCTGTGGGAGCACAGAGCAAGCGAAAAAGGAACAGTAGAGGACGAAACCTTGAGAAGGGGAGGTCCTGTCGCCGCCCCGTTTAAGTGTAATTAGTTTCCCTTTTCCATGTGTCAACGCTGAATAAAATGATAGGGCCGGGCTCGATTTGGCAAAGAAGGAGAGCCGTACAGAAGACTGCCTCCCCTCAGAAGACACGTACACATGGCGCCTCGTTGCTATCTCGCATTTTCATCGCCCATCCGTTAGCAAGCAGAACAACAGCACACAAAGTAAATTCCCTAGGATAGCTGAGATACCTTGTCTTTGATCGACGATTCAAAGAGGCATGTCTGAATTTCATGCGTGGTAGGTACCAAGACAAGCCAAGCCCGGTTGGCAAGCTTTCTTTCGTAAGCAAATGCTGGCGTGTGAGGGGAAAGCAACCAGGTTGGCTTGTGGATTGTGTGTGAAAGAGACAAAACAAGTAGAAAAAAAAGACGCTGGGTGACAAATGATACGCTGGGGCCTCTGAAGGATTCAGAGTCGCAAGGAGGGAAAACGAAAAAGAGGGAGAAATTGCAATAAGGTGAGAGGAACGATAAAAGAAGCTATAATTATCATTGTGTTGCTGTATCGCGTCTCTGCGCTGCTGCTGTGCTCCGTGTTGTGTGGTATTTTGTCGCTGCGTGATCATGGGGTCTGCTTCTCGCAATTACCATATATGAGAATTCACATCCACCCTATATCACATTGCAGTTGGCGTCCAGAGTACGAGGTCGCTTGTGGGCCGATTCAACTTTAAAAAGACAGTAACAGTAGTTGTGGCAGCAGCAGCAGCAGCAGTCAGCAATTGCATTCCTACTCAGCTTGAGGGATAGGGCTAAGGCTTGTGTGATTTAGCCCTAGGGCTTGGAGGGCTGGGAGGGCTTGGGGGTGATTAGCAGCAAAATGCCCTGTTTAACAGTTAGCACAGCAACGCCTGTGATTGTACCATCGGATATTCTAGAGGCGCAAGGGCAGCACAGTTTCCCAAATGTCCTTAATTCCCATCTGCAAAGCATGTGCCTACGTTCAAAGTCACACTAATGTAGAATGGAGACAGTATTGGTGGAGAGTTTGGGCCAAGGCGTACAGGATAAGAGCTGTACAATGCGCCTCGCCCAGGCGGTGTAGTGACTGTAAAAGACCCAGCCGAGCCCATACAAAAGCTGATGGTTGTTACGTGACCTCACCTCAATATCCGTACAGTGCCGCGTGTTTCCAAGGGCACTGTACATGTGCACATGTTGAAATTACTTTGTCTGCTGGCACTGGTAGTAGACCCCCCCCCCTCCCCCCAAATATCAAGGTGCTGTATACATGTCTGCTAGTCTATCCAGCTGGTCTGATCTCCAGCCTAGCACTGCGCAGTCCAATCTTCAAATGCCGCTGCCAAGACAAAGGGGGTCGCAGCAAGAACACTGGCGCGGCTCCATTCTATCCAGCACCAGGATGGAATAGAGAATCATCGGCCAGCAGAACAGCCACCAACACAGGTAAGTCAAGCCAAGTGACTTGGAATCAGCCCGACAAAAGAGGCTCGCAAAGCCGAGAGAACGTCCGAAACACAAACGACAGGAGAACAAAAAAGACGCCAAAGCGTGAGACTTCTGCCATTTACTTTCAATGCCCATGTCCCCAGATCTTCAAGGTCACGTCACTGACGGGCGCTGGCTGTATGCACCGTACCATCCATTCACCTGAGCAACGCAAGGAGAGCGACTATTTATTCCCGCCCGTATCATTTGCTCACAGTAATCTCCTGTCCCTGGCGTGCTAGGCACTGTCGTACGCTATCGCTTTTGCTTGTGACCTGTAAAGATCGAAAGCCATTTATTTGTGGTGGTGGTGACGTTTTGTTTATTTTTATTTTTTTTTCCCTTCTTTCTTACCAGCCATAGCAGCTTGCCTCCCATGGGGCGCTAGGTAGCACCACCACTGCAATACCATACCTGAAGAGGCACATGTATACAACTGCTTGATTTGCAATGCTATATCAGTGGCGACCTATTGTACGCAGCTTCATGTCTGGAAGTGTGTCTCCTGTGCCTGTTGTGTCGCATTATGATGTATGGATGCAATGTGCAACGCAATGTGCTGGGGAGAGACGGATGGATAAAGAAACGAAACAGGCCAGTAAATGGCACGCGCTATCTCTACAATGCCCAAACCAAAGACTTACTAACTGACATTCTGCTGTTTATTGCCCTGCAGGTTCTCACCTGTCACTGGCGTTGCTGACCGCTGCTTATCTACCACCAAAACAACGAAACAAGAGCACTGGGAAACCGAGAATCAAGACTGCAAGTGCGAGTGCTGTATGCCACACGTAGGATAGAAAGAAAGGACATGTATGCGCGCACGCACGCATACACACGCACACACACTACTACTACTTCGTGCCTATTGGCATACTCACGCCCGCCTGCTCAGCATCGTCCAGCAGCCATATCCCCTAGACCACTCACGATTGGCGGCTAGCCGGAAGCTGGCCCGCTCGGCACAAGGAAATGTGCATTTACAACATGCAGCACAGCACAGCACAGCACAGCACAAACCCACTTGACTCTCGCATACACATCAGCCGTATCGCAAGACACGAAGAAAAACAGCCCGCCCTACTGCATGTATGGTCTCCATCCTAGATTCTGTCAATACGCTATAACGCAAACCTTGATATCAGCGTCCGTGCTTCGTAGTTGCGGTGGTAATATCAGCAAACAAACACTAGTAATTAACTTGTGTGCACCCATCCCTATCTAACAGCTGCATACTTGCCTCACCCCCTATGCAAGTGTACTTGCGCATGTACTATCACCGTGGGTGTTGCAGTGCCGCCAATCCACACATCCGTCTTTCCCTACTCTCGCACCGACTGGCCTCTGCCGATACGTCGACCCGACCAAGCGCTCTCTCCCTTCCCTTCACAAAACACGAAAACCGCCCATCCTGCGAAAAGAACAAACCAAATCTCTCCGCTCGTTCTAGTCCCATTAGCAGCCTCTCTGGTCGGTCCTCATGCATTTCTGCATCCGTCCGCCTGCCTGTGAGACACAACAAGAAACGAGCATGGGCCAAGTCGCAAGAGCTCTAGTGACAGGGATATATTAGGCTATGTACTAAGTAGGAGGCAAGAGGGGAAGCAGTTGCACTCGTCGAGAGGAGGGAGGAGAGAGGGAGGAGAGAGGGAGGAAGAGAGGCTTACAATTAGCATGGGAAATGAAAGACAAAGAGGAAATTTGCCCTGTGTCAAATCGCCGAAAGTCCGAAGGGCGAATGGCGCAATAGCCCATTTGGCTACCGCAAACGCTGCACCCAATTTTCCTCAATCTGGATGACTTTCACACAGGTGACCTGACCTGAGAGGGCAACTAACACGGAGGCAAAAGAAGCAATAACTCCAGGCAAGAAAAAAAAAAGGAAATTAAAGAAAAGAAAAAAAAAAAGGATTAGTGCGTTGCTTCAAACAGGAGCTTGTTCTTCCCCCGACAGAAAAGCCAAACTCATGCTGAGCTCGTAAGCAAGACCATCCATCTGTTTCTGTTTTCCGCTTGCCTGCTTGTCTAAAAAGGGCAAATGACTTTCTCAGTTGGGCTTAATTGCTTCCAAGAATGTAAATCTGGCGATTCTTCTTCGCAACCAGCTTTATCGGCAGTTTCCAGGGAAAAAAGAATGCAAACAACCTAGCCCAACGCCAGCTCTTAGTAGTTGCTGCTTCTACACGACCAAGTCAGGCCATTAACTCGCTGACTTGTCGCTCCGATAAAGACAGAGTGTCATTTTGCACAGTTCTTTCCTTTTTTATCCCACACTGGCTACCCACTGCCAACAGCAAGTTCATCTCGCATGGACTGGTCTAGAAGCACGCAGCCCATTTCTGACCGAATCCCGTCTTGACTTGTCTGGCCCACGACTTCTAGTCTGTCTTGATCTGTCCAGTCTGTCTGCCTTTCCTGCTTTGCTCCTTTGCTCCTTTTCTCCTTTCTCTCCTGCTCTCTGCTCTCTGCTTCCTACTTTTTCTCAACTTTTCTCTCTTTCTTGTTTCGAATGCATGCGTCTTTTTTATTGGCCAATGCGTCTCAAGCCAGGAGGGGGAGGTGCAGCACCCATACCCACATCGAAGGTACAATTTTTTTGGGTTCTTGCATTTTGTGCTTTCTGCACGTCTAGTGCACTCAGCGTTGTGAGCTTGCGCACAAGCTTCGCTTTCGGCGGGCTGCACCAAGGCAGGCCGCGATGTTGTTATTGCCCACAAGAGGGTGGTGGGATTTCCATGAGCCCTGGATCTAACCATGAAAAGCAGAAGGAACCACGTCACCACCAGATGGCAATGGATAGCACCAAGCTCTTCCCTCCCTAGCCTCGCCATCAATGACGGGGAGAGAAACCAGCAATGACCCGCCGCTCTTATCCCAACTCTTGTTTCCCCTACTATCGCCTGTTCTTTCTCCTTCCCCTCGCTTCGACAAACTGATTGGCGTAACTGAGGGGCTGGACAGCCAGCCATGAAGGAGCAAAGGAAGGCAAACAAGCATGAGAAAATGGAGGAAATGGGAAAGAGCACAGCGGCCATGCAAAGCCGGGCAAAGGTGGGTTCAGCTACTACGCATATGGACACAAGCCGCACTTGCCACTCGCTCACTTGCAAACAAGAATTGAAGGACACTCATGGCCATGGTTAAGATGGTGCAATTGCCAAGTTGACCAAGAAAAAAAAAATTGCTACTATTACTGGCCGCTCGATCTTCACCCCCCAACTATCACAGGCATTATTCGGCGGAAAAGAAGAGCAACAATCAGTCTTGGATGGAAAGGAAAAAATGATGTGCGCCCAATATCTCAACAAAGGTGGGCGCAACATGGAGAACCATCCATACGAAATTCTATTTGTTTGTTTGTTTGGGTCTGTCACTTGAGCGCGTTTCCTCCTGCATCCTGGATCGTGAAGAAGGGAGCTTGCAACTGAAGGAACTGGCACACTTGCTCGTTTATCCAAGTTAAACGTCTTCTTTCCGAGTGTTCCTCTTCTTTTCTCAATCAAGTAAATAACACGGCGACACGATGAACAAAAAGAGAAACAACCATCAGTAAAAAGGAAAATCCCCGATCGACCCGTGGCGACAAGTCAAAAGGGAAAGAAAGAGCTGGAAGGGATCGAACGAGTCAGCGGTGCCATGCTAACTCCGTCCACCCGCCCATCAGATCAAGAAAGGCAGGAGGACTGCTTCTTTGGGCAAATGTGCTACCAGATTCTGGCTTCTCACTGGCTCAAGCCCATGGCGCAACGACACAACGGGATAAACGCGTGTGTAGAGGGAAGGAGGCGGCTGCACGGGCAGAATCATGTCCAGAAGAAGAGGCTGGACACCCAACAGGCCTGATCCATCTAGTCATCAGTAGCTAGGCAGAATGAGCGAGGGAAAGAGCCCGCAACAAAAAAAAAAAAAAAAAAAAAAAAAAAAAAAAAAAAAAAAA
>JAZBQP010000484.1:0-12696 GCA_038407015.1 Ceratocystis ficicola | reverse complement strand
AGTTTTGGACGCGCAGGCCAAAAATACCAGGCCGACCCTGGAACCTTCGCGAGCTTGCCTTCGGGCCATACTGAGCCAAGAACCTTTTGGTGTCTACACCGGGCCCTTTGTCTGGTCATAAAAGATCCTCGAAGCTCACGTATTCTCGCAATTGCCGACCACCCAAGGGCGGCCCTGAAAGACGACATCATTCAGGGCTCAACTTGTCTGGGACGCCGTCGTATTGACAGCATTCGCTAGTTAGAGTAGACGTTAAATACAACAACAACAACAATGAACCTTTGGCCCCGGATGACGACATCATCTCCGGCTGGTCTTGCCCGGAATGTACCGTCGTATTATTAAGCAAAATCAACCAGGTAGACGTTAAATAGCACAAACAAACAAACAAAAAGTGGGAGGCTCCCCTGTGGGAACACTCATAGCCTACTCCGATGGCTCGAAAGACGCGGATGGAAACACAGAAGCAGGATGGGTTACCACCTCAAACGGAGCTACCCTGGAAACAGGACACATAGCTCTAGAAAAATGGATGGAGGTGGCAAACGCAAAAGCACACGGAGCACATGAGGCTGCAAAACGGGCCACTACAGACGCAGACGCCGAGGAAATCTGGCTCTGTCTAGACAACCAAGGGGTAGTAGACCGTCTACCCAACCAGCAAACACAAAATAGCACATCTCAGGACGTCATTGACAACACGAAACGGATCCTAAGCCTCTGGAAGAGCGAGAGGCCAGGGAGAGAAGTGCAAGTGCCGTGGGTCCCAGGCTATGTAGGTCTAGAGGGAAACGAAATGGCAGACGAGCAAGCAAAGCTGGGGTGCCATGGAACTAACCCGAATCACCACATGAGCCTAGCCGGAGCCCAAAGATGGAGGAGAAATCAGCTCCGTGCAGAGCACGAAGAATGGTGGAAATAGCAAGAGGGATACCGCCCAATCAACGACATCCCCTGCGGCCCTCCTTTCCGGGTAACCAAATACAAGAACCTGGACAGGACAGAATTGGGACACGTCTCGGCAGCCAGAACAGTATATGGGGATTTTGACTAGTGCCACGACTTCGTCAAGCATGGTGGCCCACGGGGGTGCATACATTGCAAGCAACCAAAAGAGCGAGCACACTGGTGGACGTGCAAGGCCCTGCCGAGACCGTGGAGCTAGAGGCTCATAAACAAGCTACTGAAAGACACGAAGGCAACGAAGTACGTAGCTAGTGCCTTACACCGGAACTTCAAGCACCTCCCACAGAAATGAAAAATGCAGGGAGTACATGCACACGACGACACTTTTAAAAAAAAAGAAAGAGGGAGGAGAAGGAGAGCAGAGGAGAAGGAAAGGGGGTCAAAAGGATGAGAAGGGGGGCAGGACGAGAGAAGGAGACAGAACAGAAGCGGAAGAAGATGTCGAGGGAGCCCGGAAGGTGTGATTCTCGAGAGCCCTTTCTCCTAACGACCAGGGACTACACCGAAACTGCGGCAGCCGCTTCGCCGAACGGAGGACAAAACCAACGTACTCAGCTAGGGACAACACCCGAGGCCGATAGCCGTCGACCTCTTAGACTAGACTGCTATATATGCAGGACGCCACGACCCAAAAACACCAGGTAACCAATCCTGGAACTGTGCCAAGCAAGGACGCCTTCGGACAACGGCGAGCGGAAAAGCCTCCTGACTGCTAAGTCAGACCCTAAAAGCTCATAGGAGAGACTTGAAGCCGACGAACACCTGTAACCACTAGCTATCCGGAAGTGGTGGTGGAAGACGACATTAACCACTCTGCTTCCGTCCGAAACATGCCGCCGTATTGCTGTGGAAAACCAGTAGGTAGACGTTAAACAAGTTTGAGTCTAGGAGTCAACTAATTAGCCAAGGCCAGTTGCAGGGACGAAAACCTTTAGTTTCAAGGGCAACGATGTTACTGACAGCAGCAAGACCATGGAGGAACAAACCCTTCAAATCAGACTTCTGTCTTATATAAAGGATAACTGCTCGAAGACTAGACATCTCAATGAAGCAATGAACCGCCCAAAGCCGTTTGACCCTGGCTGCATGAAGGTATTTCACAGAGAAACGGTCGCCCGAATCTTGACAGCGTGCTACGGGCTCAAGGACTTCAAAGAAAAACACGTGCAACATAAGCACGCAGATGCAGAAGTGCGGTGCCCAGTCCAAGGCTACCAGCAAGACATAGCTTTTGACCATTCGTGAGAATGTCAAGATAATGACGGGAAATTGTAAACAAGATTTGTGCGAAAGCTTCTCGTGAGAGATAAGAGTTAGAGATAGCTGCAGAGAAGTAGGTCATTGCCCCCATCGGTAACAGGGACACATCCATAGCGCCTTGTGTATTCCGGAATGACACAGTCGATTCGGGGGTGGCGAACAACGAGACAAGGAGATGGAAAACAGACTGGGAGGCAATTTTGCAGGGCTGAAAGGAGACGTCGAAGAGGGCTCCACGACAAGGTGTTAAGGAAGTGCGACTCCCAGCCGCCAGCAAAAACAAAATAATATAAGGCAAAACCCCGATACGACAGCAGCCATGCATGCGACAGGCGGAAAGACAAACCCGCTGCACCTGCACTGTGCCGCTACCTACCCCAGTACCAAAAGCCGCCGGCCTTTTTTCTAGACGAGTTTACACACGGTTGTCGCAAGCCAATAAAACCAGGTAGCCAGTCCCAGAAACCCCTAGGACTACGTTAGATAGAAGGCTCTCCGAGCCTTAACAAGTTGTAGGGAACACTCGAAATCTAGATCCAAGCACGTGTGTGACGGCCAACGTTCTGGAACACACCTTCATGTTGCCAGTGCATCAGATAGCTGATCCCAGTAGACGTTGGAGACATTCCAGTTTCAAGTGCTATGCTCAGCATCCAATTTCCAACTCAATTCTATTTCTACAAGATATCTCTACATCTCCCATATCCTCCCTATCTCTGCTCAGGCAAGTCCTGAAAAGGGTTCACTAGTAGGCCGACCTTTAGCGCAGTGTCATTTCCAGTCCCATATGCCCATACACCACCAAGGCCAAAAATCGCACACCGCATTTGCACAGGGTTCATCAGCCGCGATGTAACCATCACGCTCGATACAACTACATCGCCCTTGGGCGCACAAGCAAAGGCCATGCACGTTTTGTGGTTGATTGATACGCAGCGACCACCCTGAATACGCACCTCATCAGCCTCGCCGGCGTTCGTCAGGTTCTGCCACTGGCCGATAGCACGGGGACAGTCAAGAGGCTCAGGACCATGAACCTAGCAGTGTAGGCCGCCGTTAGCAAGGCACAAATCTTAGACGGGTTCCTTAGTTGAAGGCAAAACATTCTACTTACAGTTGTGCAGTCCCAGTTGTAACCGATGTCACTATTTGGCACGACGGTTATGTTGCGGCGAGCTAGTTCAAGCTGCTGGGCATGGCGTGGCTTGCGTTGGTGGACCGAAATGCTTCTATCAACAGCAATGTGCGAGTTTTCCGTGTTGCGCCGGGCCTTCTTGGCGTCTATATCCAGACTAACTTTGATGTCGATGTTGGTGATGACCGAGATGTCGAAGTCGTGCAGCTCTACGCTTACATCGCGAGCTTCAAGCTCTACTTTCTGGTAGTTGGGGGCGCCCAAGGCAGCCGGTGAGCTTGCCAAGGCAAGAAAACAGGAGAGAATGTGTGTCGCGTGCATTGCTGTGTGTGTGTGCACAAGAGGTTGTGCGCGTCTGATGTAAGATCACGAGTGGCGCAGATATGGATATTGCTAGAACAGTCGGTTTTCCGTGGGGTCTAGTTCTAGAAGCAGGAGTGATGGTGACAAGGGTGGCAATGGTGGTGATACTGATGATGGTGAGTGTAAGATTTTGTTCCTCAATCATACGAGAGTCAGCGCAGGCTGGCTTTTTATAA
This sequence comes from Ceratocystis ficicola, assembly GCA_038407015.1. Classification (NCBI taxonomy): domain Eukaryota; kingdom Fungi; phylum Ascomycota; class Sordariomycetes; order Microascales; family Ceratocystidaceae; genus Ceratocystis; species Ceratocystis ficicola. The sequence continues at coordinate 8,796 of JAZBQP010000484.1, read as the reverse complement.
ACCTTCTTTTTTGTTTACTTCTCTATGCTTCCCATTTAAGCACAATAGTTACGGCATGCCCATCCTCGTTCCTAGTCATCGACCTCGGGATTGCGGTCAGCTACATTCCAAACAAATCCGAGGTCAGAAGTGTTGGCTTGCAGACTAATGGATGTGGTAACAACGTATTACATGACAGAGAGTCTGCCACGGGCGTGCCATTAGCATGGAAGGCTCGCTTCACTAGAGGCTCCACCAGAGGCTAGATCACTTATATTTACATGATGAATCTCCGTGCCAAGTACAAAGAGATATGTACACCCGAAGGTCTGCATTACTTCACAGGCATATATACATGTAGCACACAAACACGTAAATTGTGCACACATCTCCAGAAGCCTATATGCATCGTTGGGTATCTATCATGATGTAAACAGACCACACGCATGTCTAACCTAAAGTGAAGCATTGTTTATATTTCCAGATGTATGGTCTTTCAAATTCTCCATCCTCCGCCCCTCCATTCCAGTTTGCTTGCCCTCTACTGCTAGGCCCTTGTATGAGGAATGCAGAAAGCGAGGACTGGTCCCGACTCAAATGCGACTGGTTTACAGAGAGGACATTGTGTTAGTCATTCTAGAGGTCTCTCTTTGATTGTCTATGTGTGTGTGTGCTCTGAGCGGACCAATCTGGGTGCTTTTTTACCTTATGTATTCTCAGTCACTCAAAAACGCCTGTACTAGTTTCAAGTAACACAACATTTCCGCAACAGCGCCTCTCTGTCTCGTGTAGGCTATCGTTTCACAGCAGCAAGGCAGAGAACGGGACTTTGCAGTGTGGCTTCGCTTAAAACGTGCTAGCAAGCATTATTTCTGTGTGAAAAAGCCCCTCTCTCATTTGCGTCTAGATCCACACGATGCCTCCGATATTTCGTGCCTCTATGCTACTACAAAGCAGCAGCGTTGTATCAGAAAAGCAGGCGGATGTCTTGCTTGCGTACTTCCGCCATACTGCCGCCAAGTTGAAGTGGTGTGTCTTCGACCGCAGTGCATTGGTCAGAGCACAACTTGACTTCTACCAGACCAGTAAACCGCCTTCCTTCTATTGCTGCGGCCCATGAGCGTGAAACAAAATGAGAGCCCCTGGACTAAGCCAGCTTTGGCTGAATGCCGTTCTCTCAGTTCCTATGGTATTAAATGTGACATTTTGCGGTAATAACAAGCAAGGAGAAAAAATATTCTGTATCCCTAGGACGCCCTCTAAACCCTCTCATTCTTCTCCATAGGCCTTCCCCCCTTGTGCCATAAGCGGGGTTGTACCGTGCTGTATTGATATAAGATTCCTGTTATTGTCTTGGCACTTGTGTGAAGACAAGCCTCCGACGAGCTATAGGGTCTCCTAATCTCCAAATCTCGACAGGCCGTCGTCCACTTGTAGTTAGTCAACTGTACGGTGTAGTTAGCAGAGAGCTTTAACCATGTGCTAGCTGCAAAGGGCGAATTGTACACATGCTTCAGTAGCAGGCGCCCTATCTGTAGTGACTCCGAGAGACATGCAATGTTAGGGAAAGCTTGATACCTTGGGACTTTTCAGTCTTTTCTCCTTGCTAATGCTATGCAAGGGGGTTGCTTTTCTTGCTGCAGGTTGTTGTTGGCCCTACTGTATATAGCCAATGTGAGGTTATTAGCTTATTTTCCCAGTTGAGCAGCCGGCCCCAAGCTGATAGCCACTTGGCAAATTGCCCATCCACATTCTCAAAACTGATTACTTTATGCGTCGGGCTACTGACACCATCGCGAGCGCAAGCGCAAGCTAGCCTTAGGCCAGCCGAGTTTTCCCAGACCATCGACCGGGGGGAGGGGGTCAAAGCAAAACCTAGTCGCGTAGGCTCAACTAGTCGCCGATTAGCCTTCTTTTAGGTGTCGTTTTTTTTTCTTCATTTCACCATTTCAAGGCTCGGCGTGTTGCCTCTTCCTACTCACCTGGGCTTGTTGAGCAGGACATGACTGAGTATCCTGCAGTGCGCGCCAAGAGCCTCACGCTTTCTTGCTCTAGATTCTGATGCACACATTGGCCGTCCATCTCCTCCAACTTTTGATTGATTAGAAACAAGTGCTTTTTTCCTTTTTGGGGCCCAATGATGCTGGATAATAGCACATGCATGTATAACCCTGACTGCAACTGTTATCCCTTTCTACATCAAAATAGACTCTCAAAACATGCACCTTGCGCTAATTCTTGAAGCGCGCTTAGTCCTCTCTCTTGTCCATGTCCTCGATTTCCCAACAACAACTCTAATCACCTTGGTCACGCGATATTAGCAGGCCTACGAGGATAGCCTGCCCTCTTTGAAGCTCTAGTCGTTGTTGTATTCGGAACTTTCCCCATTATGGCTATGGCCTTTTGCTGCCGTTAGCCATAAAAAAAACACACATGTGCATGTGAAAGCGAAGGAATCAGGACCAAAAAGGCCGCGTGCGAAACCACTGGACAAGAATGAGCCCGCAACCGGCTTCCTGTCCCTTCTCCACGTCAGCCAGAGTGCTCATCACGTAGATGGGTAGCTTGGTGCCGCACTAGCAGCCTAGCTCATGACACCATGGAACAGGTGAAATAGTGAGGCTAACAGAGTTGAGTGCAAAGGATGCAGGGTACCAGAGCCCTTGTCTGGCACATGCGGTATCCTTGTCTCCTTGCCTGCGACAAGTTACGACATGTTGGCTTGTGCAAGGCCCCCAGCTCCAGTCGAACGAGCATGATGAGATTGCTTTCGATGCCGTTGGCAGGGTGGCAGGACGGAGAATAGGAAGAAGAAAGGAAAGTGACTGACATGCATGCTGGTCTGTCTCTTTTTGCTGATTTTTTTGCTTCGTTCTATCAGTCGCTGCAATTTGCATGCTGGGATTTATGCCGGCTGGTCGCACGGTTGGTGGTATGTTGTGCATAACTAGCAACAATGAAGGACATAGGCAGAGCTTCTCGAGCTGCGGTATGCACTTGGCATAGGAAACAGGATGATGGAGCAAGAAAGTTAGCAACTGGAGCCTCCTTTGCGGCAGTCAGTGTGTGGGCCGGGGCTCACTGGGGCGTTGAAAGAGGCAGGCGCATAGCCGGAGACAACATCGCAACTTCTCTTTTTGTCGCAGCCTCGGGTTAACAGCAACGTTAGCAATTTTGGAAACTGCATTTTGTAACAGCATTGCGAAAACTTTTCGCCGTCTTTCCCCGCGGAGGAAAAGCAAAGGAGAAAAAAATCTCTTGCTTTGGTCACCTCCAGAATTCATGTGGCTTGTTGGGTCCATCGCAATACTGCAATTCTCTTGATTTGGTCGGCATTGAGAGACCTTCTTTTCCTTCCTTACCTGTTTTGTGTAAGTATCGCTCTGCTGCCGCCACTGTGTGCTGCTGCTGCTTGTTGTCCTGGTCTTGCTACTATTACAAGCCTTCTTCTACTAATCGCCTGATCAGCAGTTAGCACCGGATAATCAGCCAACCAGAGCCTGCTATCGTCATCATCATTCTTCCATATCTATCCACCGATCCGATCCCATTGGCATCTTCATCCATCTCACCATCTTAGACGCTACTACTTACTGAGAATCTCCCTACACGCCCCTTCGTGCCACAGACACAGCAACACCGGCACTCACATGCTGCTGCCTGTCTCCTCCGTGTGCAACGCCAAATCTCAACACACACAAATCTTTCTGTTGCAGCCCAAAGGTTCTTTCCTGTCCTCGCCTCCGTGGTGTCGCAGATCATTTCACTCCCGTTTCTTCCTGCTACTCTCATCCTTCTCCTGCACCTCTTCTTCCAACCGTCCTCCAACCGAGTCACACCAGAGCAGCGACGGCGCAGGTTAAGCAGCAGCATTGTGGGCTTGGGCATTCCGTCTGTGTAAACTTCTCGTTTTGTTTGCTGGCCCCCTCCTTGTTTATGAAAGGTAAGGGAAGGGAAGTCAAGGAAAAATAATAACAGAAAAAAAAACATCAGGCCAGCATCAGCTTTGTCCTTTTGTTTGGAAACAGATCATGGGTCTTTTGGATTTTCCCTTCTCCCCTTACTCAACCCCTCTGTCTTCCTTTGCCCCCTTCTAACACCCCCATCCGTCCTCTCACACTAGAAACCAGGAATTCGTGAGAAAAGTGCAACGCTTCCCAACGACTGTTTCTATTTTGCCCATTCAATTCCGAAACTCTTTATGCTAACTAAAAGTCTATGCCTCCTCATATAGTCATAAACTGCCCAGCTACTTGTTTCTTTTTTGCCACAACCCCCCCCCCGTCCCCGTCCTGGTCTGAGCGCTCGTCACTCTTTAAGCTGCTTTAAACACCAATGCGCACCGCACAGACGTCTTTTTATTTTTCGCCTTTTTATTCTCTTGCGTCTTTGTTTTGCCGTTGACATTGTGTCTATCGTTTCAAGGCACCCTGGATAGCTGCTTGACCTGATAGGCATAATCGGTTGCTTTAACTGGCTATCGGCGATCCCTGTCTTGACCACCTTATCATCCCTGGCTCCTTGTTCCTTCCTCTCGTCTTCTCCATCATCTATCGTTTGCATCAGTCTTTTCATTGACCTTTCACCATTCTTCTTTCTCTCAACCATTTGCTACCATTTAAACTCTTTCTTTCCATCATCACTTATGCAGTAGCAACAACCACAACCGTCATCAGCACACCAGCAACAAAAAATTCTTGAACATCACCACACCAATAGTCCTACTGCCTCTACTACTATTCCCCAGTTTGGCCTGGCCCAGTTATTTTGTCGGCATCCATCTTTTGCAATCTCTTGTCCCTCAGCCCCTCTCATCCACATTCACAATGTCTGCAATGAACTTTTCCTCAAGGCCGCTGGCTACGGTCCCTGGATCTGGTGCCCATCTAGAACATACAACTCCTCTCAACCACAGCAGATCAAGAGCTACCGACATGAGCACCGACTCTACATTACACGAGAAGGGAATGGATGTAGATGAGATGCAAGCTATTCCTTCCCCCATCTACGACCATCCTATCAACTCTTTCGAAACCGACGTGGAGGCTATGATCCCCAACAGCCGGACGACTCGCGGCTCACGAAAGACCATGAACCTCAGCACCAACTCAGACTGCCAAGTGTGGCCTGGCCATGACCACTGGAAACGCCGAGCGCGCGCCGCGAAAAAGGAGCGTACTTGTACCTGCCTGGCCAATCTGAGCAAGCGCAACCGCATCATTGTCAAGGTTGCCATCGGCCTATTGATCATCAGCGTTGCCATTGCTGTTGGATTTGGAGTTAGCAAGCCTTTGGGGGCTCCGATCTGGGGCGACAAGCATGACAAATAAGCGATGGAGTGAAGTTTCTGGCTGGCTTGTAGCTCGAAGCCATCTACGCCTTTTACTTTGCTCATTTTCCGAGATGTACTCGGACTCGGATAGAATCGGACTGGACACTGCCTCCCGTGGTCTCTGTTCTTTTTTTTTTACTTTTTTTTTTCTTCTTCAGTCTCTGCATTGTCTCTTCCGTTCTCCTAGGAAGCCATCTGCCCTGAACACAATAACACGTGAACGTGGGTGTGGATGGAATTATAGTGGCATTAGAGGGATGATCTTTGGGTGACTCTTTTTGCTAGTCTCCCTCAAACAACAAAATGCCCAACAATAGGACTATCCTTTTCGATTTGGCTTCCATGTGGCCGACCATATACTTCACACGGCACGGTATCCTTCGCTTGTCAGGCTGCATGCAACAGTTTTTTATTTTCTTTCTTTTTTGGGGGGGGTCACACCACTCGATTCTTTTTTAAATTGGGGCTCTTTTTGGTATTATCTTTTTTTTGGCGTACACTTTTTTGAAGCGTCGGCTTGGGCGTTGGAACAACAGGATTTGGGCTTGTCTTTTTGTACTTTGTTTTGTTGTTGTCAAGGGATGAAAAACAAGGGCTTTTTTTTCTTTATTCATCAGTTGTTTGTTTTGGTATTTGATTTTTTTTTGGAAGGGTTTCCTTCTGTTTTCTTGCATCTACTTTGAGAGTATTAAACAATAACAAATTGTTCAGGCTACGGAGAAGTACGAAGATCGCGAGGACTAGTTGGGTTGAAAAAGACACATTCAAACTTTGCAAGTGAGCCCGGGGGAATGATATTCATGGACAAGAAGAAGCCCGCTCAATGAGGAACCAGATTAAATATGAAGGTGGCGCTGGCGGTGAAGACAGGCTTTCAGCCTACAAGTTGCTCCCGCTTATATCTCATCCAACAGTCACAACGATGGGACAATATTGCCTATCCGGTGCCTTTTCTGGATTGGCGTCAGGAACAAGAAGAGGGAAGCTGAGAAAGAAAAAAGAGAGGAATAGGCTAGTAAGTGCTGCTGTTGCACAACAGCTATGTGAACGCGAGAAAGTCCCTTCTAGAAGACTGGGCCTGTAAGCTGCAGGTATAAGGTAGTCTGGGTTGGTTTATCCTTATCCTTATCCTTGCATGTAGGCTTGGGTGTATGGAATGTAGTAGGAATTGTGCCTGTGAGAGTGAGAGGCTTGTGTTAGTGCTGATGTTGGAGTACAGCACTGCGTGGCGACTATCAATATCGGCACATACATTGGTAAAGATACCAGTAAACACAGGTGTTATACGATTGTGGCCAACACCAACACCAATAGTCTCTCGTCTTGCCATCTCCCTCCGGTCACTCAACTTGTCTCTCTTCACCTTCTCCCCTGGCAGCTCCTTCCCAGCGAACTGACAAAAAGAAAAACCAAAGCTCTTCGCACAACTGCCGCTTGGTTCTTGTTTTCTCTTTTCGTCCCTCGTCTTATTTCTAAACTCTCGTTTTCAACGTATTGTGCGGCATGTGCATGCTGCGCCCAGATTTAGATTTAGATTTAGGTTCAGTCTACATGTGGGTGTGCAACTCACATTGATTGATTGTGAGGCGCTATATGGCGCGTAGCTGGTTCGGAGTAGATTGTATGCAGCGTGTCAATTTGTGCGTGGTATGCGTGTGCGTGTATGGCACAGGACTGGTAGAAGTTGTCCCGAAATAGCCACTATTCCTCCCTTTATTGCCCTTTTCCCCTCTTCCTTCTTCCCTTCCTTCCATGTTTGTTTGTATGCTTGTCTTGTTCAGCAGCTCTCCTAGACCAAAAACGAAAACCAAAGCAAAAAAATAAAAAGCCTTGATTAAGTCTGAGCCTGTCCCACATTCTTGTTTGTTGGTTCTCCGGTGCTTCCGTGGATTTGATCGCCAAATTTAGACGTTGGACACCGGACGACCCCGCTTTTAACGGCGTTTATGCAGATTAGCTCATTAGCTAGTCACGTGATGCATGAACATCCTCATCTTGTTTCGATCTAGACGAAAGGTGTTGGATGAAAAGCAGCATAGGTTGAGAGACTACATCAAAATGCCCTTTTAACAATCCAGTAATGTATGCTATTGTAAAAAAGTGAAAAAACTAACCACTTCATTCTCCCACCATGTCCCACTTCCATATCGACCTTGTCTTCAGTGCAGCCACTGCTATAGCCATGTTTCATGTCACGCCTCTGGCATGCAATATCGGCAGTCAACTGTTTCCTCGTAATATGAGCCCATACTTGCGCGCAGCCTTTCTTTTCACGCTCTCGGACCTATTAAGACTGTACATCGGCCGAGGCATGGTCCGCATGGTCTGTCAACGAGATATTGGGTCTCGGCGCTTCTCTGGCCAGCATTACAGAGAACAGGAACTTGGAAAGCAGTTAGATGAAAGGGCTGGGAAGTGCTGAGAAGAATTTCGCCTAAAGTTTTGTCTTACCGAAAAGACGGTGAATCAACAAAAAGCTGCAAAAGACATGTCTATAGAATGTTCGAGGTAGCATACTAGGCGATGCCCGGATAAATAGCCAATCTGCGCAGGTAGAATTTGTAAACGAAACGTTTTCAATTTTCTTTCCGGCTAAGCAGTATCCTGTTGTCCAAACAACACTCTGGCACTGGCGATACGGAGACCCCAGTCAGGATGGGCGATTTGGGAAATGTATAGCACAATGGCTGGTAAGGCTTACCACTGGTATGAAGTCTCATTGAATAGGGGTGTTAATTCTAGGAAGCCCCCTAGAAGGCCTGTCAATCTAGACTTGGCGATTCCTTTCGCAGACTCTGTTGACCTCATTCACCACTTGGTTTCATGGTTACACACTCTGTTTTTCGTGTAACAGAAACACCATAGTTCACGACATGGCTGTTTTTAGCCTAGTTATCATGACCGCGAACTAGACGAGATCTCATGTTGCTTTAGGCTATGTTAGGCTACATTCAAAATCGGGACAAAAAGACAGTTTGAAAAAAAGAACATACAACACTGGGGATTCCCACGTGGTCACCCACCGTAGTACTAGTCCAGCGCTTTGTAGGTTAACTAGGGGAGAGCGGACGGGATCCCGTGCTTTCTACAAGCTATGGTCGTATGTGAAGTAAACCAGCAGATAGTGGACACTGTAACACAAAGTTCCAGAAATCCAAGAAGACAAAAAGGTCACCTTCAACATACAACACCGAGGATTCGCATGTGGTCACTCACCATACTACTAGTTCAGCGCTCTGTGGGTTGACTAGGGGGGAGCGGACGGGACCCCGTACTTTCCACAGGCTATGGTCGTATGTCGTTGTTGTTGTTGTTGTTGTTGTTGTTGTTGATGTATTTATACTCTACCTAAACTATCTGCGCTTGAAATGCACCGTGGTTCTGGAAGGACCCCATGGAGATGAATCAGATCAAGAAACTGTAGGCTTTTCGAGTCCAGACTTCTTGATTCGGCCGTAAGAAGACTGCTTTTGCTGACACCATTT
>JAZBQP010000483.1:0-12747 GCA_038407015.1 Ceratocystis ficicola | reverse complement strand
ACGGCGCCAGAAAAAGCGGGGCTCCTAAGGGCGAAGCGGGGGTCAGTCCGGACTCGAAAATCCGGTCATTAAGTTTAGACTAGGAAGAGAATAAATATAACAACAACAACAACAACAACAACAACAAGCCTTCGGCAAACACAAGCCTTGATAGCTCAGTTGGCAGAGCGCGACACTAGTAATGTCGAGGTCAGCGGTTCAAGTCCGCTTCGAGGCAGTTGAAGTGGCAGCTAGTGTCATGTCTTAATTCTTTTGCCATTTTCTCTTTTTGTTGTGTCGCGACTCTCCTCCATCAATATGGTGACAACCAGTTGCTTCTGTTCCTACGATGCAACTCTGCTATTCGGTGTGTAACCACGCTCTAACATTTTAGTGTTACACAACATAAATCTGCTCATTCACAACGATCTGACGCTGTAGATGTCAATAACTATAATTAAAAAAAATAAACTAACGTAAAACCTGAAAATCAACTCCAGAAAGAAAAACAAGAAGGTATTATTGTAAAACCAAAACTGCCCCCCCTCCCCAATATTCACCCTCCTCATTTTAGGTTCATTCGGCTTTTGCTCTTCCCCCCTTTGTTCACTTTAGATCTTGCGGGAAAGCACGGTCACATGAGAAACCTGCATCGCCGAACCAGCCCCTCCTTCAGTGCTGGTCATGGGAGTAGAAGAGGACGCCATTGCATTGGGCAACGCGCCGCCAACTGCCACATTAAGTAGCAAAAAGTGATCGTCGTGTGCCAATGCCGCCCAGGCGTCCTTGTCACCAACATCGCTGCCCAGAAGTGTGTTTACGACCTTGCCATTCATACGCCACTTGAGACTCTCAGCTCTCCAGTCTCTATCGTCATTAGAACGGTCGATCGTAACACTGGCCGTGATCCACTGGCCACTAGGGGCACCGCCATCAATACGCTTAGACAAGCCATTGGGCTCATTGCATGGGCCACCAGGATTGGTTCCACAATGCACCGTGTGTAGACTGGTGGCATCCCCATTGACAGTCTCGAAAATGTCAATCTCGCCTACGGCCGGCCAGTTGTTATAATTACCACGGAAGCTCGTTCCAAGTGCCCAGAATGCTGGCCAGATACCTTGCTGGGCAGAGGGTGACGCCGAGCCCAGCTTGAAACGCGCTTCCATGCGCAGCTGCCCGCCCTCGGGGCAAATGAAGTTGAAAGATGGGCTGGTCTCGATGCGACCCGAGGTCCAGGTGCTATTCGAAACACTGTTGGTGCTGGCACTCTCAGAGCCCGAAGAGCCGCTACGTTGAGGTACAATGTTCAACAAGTTCGCTTGAGCACTCTCGGGGTTGGTGGACTCCATAGTCGGACTGCCATCGCTGTGGGAGCTGATGTACAGGTTAGTGGCTGATGAGGTATATTCTTGGACCTCGCCGTTACCCCAGTTGGCCGGACCGCCAGGGTAGCGCGTGCCGGTCGAAATGACCCAGTTTTCGGTGCTGAGAGAGGTTTCAGAGTTGGCGAAGTTGTCATAGAAAATCACGGTCCAGTTTCCAGCGCCAACAGAAGACAGATCGGATTCATCTACAGGAACTGGAACGGCCAGAACAGAGGTGAACAGGCTCATGGAAGCCAGGAAAGCAAAAAGAGAACACATGGCAAAGAGAAAGAATACGGATATAAGGCAAAAGAGAAGCAAGGGGGAAAATGAAGGTGGGTGTGGTCAAGACAGACTTGCATCGAGATGAGGAATAGAAACAGTTGAGAAAGTTCTCGAGTTAGTAGGAAGGGGTGGCACATATATACCCGAGTATGCCGGGTAGACTCTAGCAGTATCTTCATCTAGAGTTATGGGTGGGTGGAGGGTGTTAACCACTACACAAAACTCAGATATGAGCACTGGCACATAGCGTACGGCAATGCCAAGCGCCACATATACACGCACACACAAACACAAACACAAACACTGATAGTACAAACATATCTACTCTCACGCACACGGCTTAGGCCGAAAGCCAAGCGACACAGGCGAAGAGCATTGCGCACTAGGCTAGGCCCAGACCAGGACTTGTTGTCCCAGTTCATCCAAAAGCCCGGGAAGACGCAAAACACAAAGCAAACAACAACATAGTAAGCTTAGATTCTTCGAATTTTCTTTTTGGGGGAGGCCCCCAGCTACATTCTTGTGTGAGTAGGTAAAAGAAAGAAAAAACCAATGGTGCTGACCAGACTTGGCCCTTCTCTCCCTTGATTGTTTCTGTCATGCCCCTCCCTTTCTCTCTTTCTTTGGGTATTTCTTTTTGCTCCAAGTCTCCTTAGGAATGCAACAGGAGCTGGAGCGAGAGGACTCATTCATACAAAGAATATAGACAGCAAGAGAAGAAGATAAAGGAAGAAAACAGAGGAGTCCTTCACTTGGCCCATCGCAGCCATTGCTTGTTTCCGTCCGGACGTACGTACACCTGTGGATGGACTACCGAATCCTTTCCAGGAACCAAAATCCAGCGAAAGGCAGGGGAAGATTAACCGGTAGATTAAATGCCCTCTTCTCTATCGCAGCTCTCAGCTTCTTCATAGGCCATCGCTGATTCATCGTAAACAGCCGCTTCTCTTTTTCTTTACTCGCGTGTGTGCATGGTCAAAAAAGAAAGTGGGTGGCTAGAGGACAAGGAAGAAAACTGAAAGGAGAAAACACAGCCGACTAAATTGTTTGCTTGTTTCAAGCTGATCCGCGTGTGCCTCTACCCTGACGTCCCATTCTTCTTCTTCTCCATGATGTGATAGAGATGCAGCAGTAGTAAAATGACGAGGTGACGTTTATGAGGGGCTTCGTGTCTGTGTGTAGCGTGTGCAGTGTTAGTGATAGTGGCACCAAGCCTATTACCTCTTAGACCTCTTAGTACGTGTATTACCAAGTGACAGTAGCATAGCAAGCCTAGTACCTGGGCTTACGCACACACTTAGTATCCATTTTCTGTGATCCATCCTACCACAAATTATGTTGTTGTTTTTGTCTGATGCATGGATTGCTTGGCTGGATCATGGTTTTTGTCTCTTGCTGGGGCCTCACCGGCCGTATGCCCAAAGAAGGCGAGACAAAGCAAGATGCGACCCGGACTAGATAGTAACCATGTCTTGCCGATACTCAAGACATGTCTTCGCCCAGCTTATCCTACAACTTAAGCCAAGAAGTGGGAGGGCAACTCAATGACGAGCCTGATGCGAGACGTTCGCTTTTGTCTCTTACGCTTCCCTCTTCTCTCTTATCAGCTTCTTTGCATCTTCTATTGCCGACAACCATCTCTTCTTCTAGTACCAATTTGCAGCACCCATTCCAGTCACACATCCGCTTTGAGACATCGAGGAGATACACCAACGAAACAAACCCGCTATGACAAAAGCGACCTTCCCATCCTATCCCAACGCTGCGTGAAGTTTTACTCTCAGTTGACCTAATGGTAATAATGACGCTAAACCTTCTTCCCCTTTGCACCCATTCTTCTTCGACAGCTTCCCCCTCGTTCATCCTGTTCTGCATCAACTGGAAACCTGAAAATACCATCCGGGCATCCTACTCTAGCAAGGATCAGCATGTTCTAGCATGTCCAGATATAGATATAAAACACCACGCTTCTCCCTAGCCAAGCTTATTCCTGTGGTGTGGTGGGGTGGGAGCTCTGCAGTCTTTTTGGGATACTTGGAGCAAAAGAAGTGGGGGCTACGCAGTAGTTACAATCAAATATGCCATAAAAGACGGGGAGCTACGCAGCATCTCACCAATCATCCAGCATCTCAATGTCTCGCGTCCCCTACATTTCTCGCTCAGCTTCTTTTTTTCTACGGCCTTCCTTTGTCTTGGGCCCAAGAATCATAATGTCTTGATGCTGTCTGTCCTCTTCTACTGCCATCATGACTCTCCTCCACTCTTCCATCTCTCGTAAACAGTCGTGATCAGTGTAGATAAAAGAAAACTCATGCCATCGTCTAAACCAAATTCCCGCCAAAAGAATAAACAAAATCCCGTCTTAAATGAAAGGAAACTCCGGCGTCGCTTCATCCACATCATCAAATCCAAGAACATAAGCAAAAGAAGGCAAAAAGGAAAAGGGGAAAAAAAGGATAATAAAAAGGAAAAAGCACCCTTCCCGCTCATGCATGGGATACCACAGAGCAGCGTATCATCTCCCTACAGATAGGAGACCTTTTCTCTCTTTCTCTCAACCCTTTCTTGCAACCCTTTTATCCATACCGCCAAAGACGCCAAGAAGACAGCATTGGTATTGCCCCTCATAGAATGGGCATGGAATGTTGACGCTTAGCCTCGCTATGCAAGCAGAGAAACAGGAGTTTATAACCACTCCAAAACCCCCAAGGCCAGCTAACACAGCCTCCACCTCCAGTTCAATTCCAAGCAAAACATCGCTAACAAAGCTATATCGCTCCCTCTGTCGCGTTCTGCTTCTTCCCTTCCCCTCATCCCTCACTCCTCACTCCTCAATCGACTCCATGTGGCGTGACGGCTGATACCCATCATAATCCATCTCATCGTCGCTGCTATCATCCGACATACTCTGAGGACTTACCACTCCACTAGCATCCAATCGGTCTGCATCGTCCAGCCCATTATATTGGCCATGCTGTCCAAAACTACTACTTGACACCGTCGCAAAGCCCACCGGTGCTGCAAAGCTAGCCGATGGCATCTCAACCACACTGCCTGATCGACTCATAGGTGGCTTTTCCGGAAGTTTCTTCAGCAGTCCAGTCGAGATGTCTAGCATGCCCATAGCAAACTGTGTCAATCCTTTGCCTTCGCCCGGCTTAGAGCTGACTGATAGCGTCCAGCGGTATTCGCCTAGTCTCCGACGGTACCAGTCTGCCTCCTCCTGCGCCGAGGCTGTAGCCCAGAGTAGAGAGCCAAATGTGCCAATCAGCGCAAAGTTTGTCTTGGATGCAAAGTACCAGAAAGATCGCAGATGCTGTGGCATCAGCCGGTTAACAAAGTCCATGGCCGAAATAAGTCGTGCTTTGGCAGCACTACGACATATTTGCGATACATACGGATCGGTGGCATCGGGGTTCGCCGAAAACGATCGGATTATTCTCCGGTGGAGAGTTATTTCAGTTGCAAAGTATGCTAGGTGGAGGTAACCGATGCTCGAGAAGCGGCTAGGTGAAGATGGGTTGGAGTAATATGTCGAGTCCATGCGAATTGTTTGGGGAAGCGTCGCGTACCAATCCTTGAGCTTGAGTTGAATTGGCTTGGCTTGTGCCAGTATTGCTTGTGTTTCCTGCATCAAGATTGCGGGAGATGCTTGCATAGCATGCAGGGTATAGAACGTATCGAGAATTTGCGACAGAATCTGTGTCAAATGCACCATATTGACAAACAAGACTCGGCCTTGCTCGATACGTGCCCTTTCTTCCACATCCTCTTCGTCCCACTCGACATCAGGGAAATCGTAATCGCATAGCTGCCGAACCGCCCAGTTTGTAGAAAAAATATGTGATGGTCGGCCGTGGACCAGAGCCCCCCACTTGTCTTGCATGTATAGTGCCCAAGCCAAGCGCTTGCGAAGTCCCTTTTCCCATGGTGGAATCTTCCAGTTTGAACAGTCCAAATGTAATCCCAGCTCTTGTGATACAGCTACCAGTTGTGCTGTTGGTGCCCATTGATCGCCCTCGGGACGCTGAGAGAGCAGCAGGCCAGCCTGAATCACTGATAGCTTGGGCCGGAACATGGCGTCAGCCAATGTTGAACGCATGAGCTTCTCCAACGCCACCACATCCGGGCGGGGTACTTGGGCCAGTTTATCTGAGTGGCCCCACCAGTTGATGGCAATCAAGTACACAGCAGCCAGTAATGGAGGAGTAAATTCCCGATACGACCGCTCATATCTCTCCATAAATACAGTTTTTTGAAGAATTGGGAAGCCAGGGTGGACCACATCAAAGAATATGGCAACCAAGTCCGGTCCGTATGGAGCTATCACCCGTTCAATGGCGTCACAGTCATGAATCTGGTGTTCATGGCCGGGTGTCGCGCTATCTGGGAGCATTAAAAACGTATCCGAATCACTGACTTTGCGGAGGGTTCCTCGGGCCAAAAGGCTCTCGTCGTCTGGGTTAAAGGGCGAAAGATTGATAAGAGATGGCTCAAAATCGGTTGTCGGGCCAATGTACTGGCTGTACCGGTCTTCCTGCATGCCCAGGGTACGTTTAAGCTGGACTGGCCCCCCAACGTTTTCCATGTCTTCTAGAAATGAGTTGCTTCCTGCTGTAGAAGATAAGCTAGTACTAGTTTTGGGAGGGTGTCTTCGTCTGCTACTAGGAGAACTAATGGAAAATGAAATTCAACAGCAGTAAAAAGTTAGCACGCCCGCTTTAAACTTCTATTCAACATTGAAGATAGGAGGGAAGAACAGTGGTGGGGAGGTAAGCAAGGAATAAAGCGAAAAAGATAGTAGCGGGTTAAGCAAGTGTTATAGACAAGGCAAACAGGATGAATTAAAGATGGGGAAAGCAAGCAAAGGATGGACAGCTTGAGGTGGATAGAGGTTATCTATTGGGATTTGTAATATATTAATTACAATAGATCAGAGCCTCACAGAAGCTCTCAGGGCCTGAATAAAAGCCCGCTTGTATGTTAATGTCCCGACCGTAGCAGCCATGTCTTATGCATGTCTTCTCTTGAGGAGACTCGGGAAAATGGAGCCTGACTAGATCTCATGGTTTGCCAGATTAAGGAATTTCTCGGTCAAACATGGTAAAGGTGAAAGATGGAAAAAAAGAAAAAAAAAAGGGAAAAAGGAGAGAGAAACAATAGCGGCAAAGGAAGCCCGCTAGAACGCAGGCTTCACACGTGCGACCGGCTATACAGACAACGGCAGATGAAAGGGACAAGGGCAAGGCAGGATAAGGCGAGTCAAAACAAAGAGCAAGGCCAAGGCAAAGTAAGAAAAAGCCCCAAGATGGAAGCACAAATCAAAACAGGATAATAGCATGATAAGGAAACAAGGGCTAGTCCATAAAACATCAAGGTAATCCGGAAACACAAAGAACACAAAGAGCAAAAAGCAAAAAGCAAATCTGGAGTTTATGCTTACCTCCTTTTACCAGAGATATTTCCATCACCAGAATCCTGCGGCTTAGCCAGCTTTCTCTTTCGGAGCTGTGGACTTGACAAAGCTAATGAGCATTCACATCCGTTAATCTTGCAAGACACACAGGCCGAGTCTTCATCATCGCTCGATAAAGTACACTGGGATCTGGATTGCCTGCAGGCTGAACAAGGAGGCGGAGGTGGAGACGACGTCAAATAATCTTTGCTAGCAAACGAAGTAGATAGCAATGAAGGCTGGGTAGGTTTTTGGCGGTGGGACTCTGGGAAATGGCGGCCAGGCATGCTGCCCATGCATAGATCGATAGTACTAAGTCCTACCTGGTGGCGGTTTCCGGGAAGTGAAGAGCTAGTGGTAGATGCGACACCCACTGCTGCGGCTACAGATAAAGATGAAGAGGGGACGGTGGCACCAGTAACTGCGCCGGAGCCAACAACACCAGTGGTGTTGCTACTATTCTGAGAGTTGTAGCCCGGAGGTTTGGGGGCAATAGGGATAGGAGCAGTTCTCCAGGCGGAGCTTGAGTTGGACATTGGAGATTCCGAAAAGTAGATGGAAAGAGAAAAGAGAAGAGATCGATATCAGGGATACAGGAAGGTAGAGAGTGGGAATAGGTGGGATAGAGATGGCGGCAGTGACTTGGTGACTTGAGAGTCGTACACCCCTGTGCGTGCGTATGTGTGAGTATATGTGTGACAGGTGGCCGGGACCCTCTTCTCTACCTAGCCTAACTCAGACGGCCTCAAAATGGTCAAAATATGATGTTTATGTGGGCAGATCTCGACTAGGAATATTTCAGCCGTTGGTTAAAGAAAGAGAAAAAAGAGAAGATATGAGAAAGAGAGGCAGCTAGCTTGCTGGGAGTGTGGCCTACTTGGTGATGGATTAGTCGTAGCAAAACTCCAACAGGAGGTACAGAAGGAAGGCCGAAGCAGAAATCAAGACACCGCAGCGGCCGCAAGAGCGAGAAGTGGATGTCTTGGCTATGCGCAGGATGAAATAGTATGTTGTATCCTGTATGCACAGGAAAAGTGTACATACGCTCTGGTATCTGGTTTAAGGGCTGTGAGTGCAGAGCAGAAGGCAGTCCTTAGAGGATGACGTTGACTGTCACGGCGATACAGATGAGACCCTAGCTCAAGCTGGTTAAAATGCAATGCACTAGGGTCAATAAGGCAATGGCAGAAGAAATTCCAAGCACAAGAAAACGAAAAGAGGTTGATGGTCAAGGAGTTTAGGTATGTAGTCAGCAGCCAGGTATTATTAGGTGAGGGCTGAAGGTCCCCGCTCATCAAGCAACTTTACTTGGGTTGAGCAAAACAAAAAAAAAAGCACAGGTAAAACGCAAAGTCTGAGAGTCAGCAGTGGACAAGATTGAAAAGAGGAAAGGAGAGAGGGAAAGGAAAAAGGTAGATGTGAAGAGTGAAGGGGTAGGAGGAAGGGGGAAGACGAAAGCAAGCTAGCCCCACAAGTGGATAGATGGAAGTCTAAAGGCGATAGAGGATTAAATCTGGATGCCCGGGATGAGAGAAACACCGCAATGAAAGCCGTGAAGAAAAGCTAGTGCCAAGGCCGGTGTTGCAGCTAGCAGTAATGCTAGGGGTAGGTGGCAGGATGCGAACTTGAGAGGTTAGGTGTATTACAGCAATGATACTGGCCTATTGTTGGTGTAGAAGTCAGCATGACCGAGTGCCATCCAAGCGCGCTAGGCCGGTGGCTAGCTAAGCATTCATCAAAGCTTTCTTTCTGAGTCTCAGCTCTACATGATGGTGAAGTTTAGATGAGTGGCGGTAGGTGGGGAGCGGGTGGGATGAATAGCTTACAAGTTCCGAAGCAAGTTGTTACTAACGAAGGAAGGCGGCACACAACGACTCATCAACAAAGGCAAGAGGATGTGTACTATGAAGGTGGCGCAGGCAGCAAAATGGCGTGTATCATGACATAAAAACGCCGTTAGCAAAGAGGCAAAGGCATGCGATAATGTCAACACCAATATCGACATCAACATCAACATCAACACCAACGCCAATACCAGGTCCGACGAATATAATATTGCCAAGGGGCCTATGTCTGTGCCTTCTCCTTGTACCTGTCTGATAACAAGACGCAATGAGACCGGCTGGGAAGCGGCCTAAACGAAGAGGGACAGCGTTTTGAGGCTAGCTATCCTGCACTTTTGCGCCCGCAGAAGGGAAAAATAAAATAATAAAACAGATCGAGCAAAACTCCGAAGCACTCAAAGATGTGCAAGTATACCGCTGAATGAGCAAGCAATAACAAGGATAGCAGAGAGAGTATGAAGGAAAAGAGAAAAGATAATGGCGGGCAGCGGGCGCAAGCAAAGTGTGTCTCGAGCCTGGACAAAGCTTTAACTTGATGGTTAGCAAAGCAAAATATGAGATAAGCTGGTTGGCTGAGAGAAGATTTAAAGATTTATTACTTGCCTTTTGCTTATCAGTAAAACGCAGCAATGCAGATGCAGGACAAGGATGTGATGGGATGCAGGCAAAAGCAAGGGCCGTATCAGATGAGAATGGGATCTAATTTAGAGTGAGTTAGGACTTAGTAAGAATGGAAGTTCGGGAAACCCTAAAAAGAAGGAAAAATTAGAGATGCACTGGGCGTGGGCGAGCCAGGGTTAGTTTCTCGCCCACAAGATCAATTTTGAGAATATCCAGAACGGAAAGAAGTGAAAAGCCTAACGCAAAAGTGACCAGCTAAAATTTGTGCGTTAGTGATGTGAGACGATAAAACAAATGCGGAAGGCACTCACATTTGCGCTTGCCGTTGGAAGTCTCAGTTCTTTTCTCGTATGTCCCCTGTTGCTAAATGCTGTGGGTTTGTGTATAGTAGTACAGTTGGGTTCAAGTGTGAGAAATTGGGCGCACGCTGTACTGTACTTACACAAGCCTGCTCGTCGAGCTATCTCCTTCTCAACTGACTTTGCTCGCAAAATGCCATCTCAATTTGCGAGCTCTTATGTGAGAGGCCCCTCGCTCCTGTCTAGCTAGCTTTCCGTGGCAATATCTACACCCACAAGCTCCCACTCGTCGCCCGCTTGCTGGCTGCCTCCTCTCTGTCTCACCGCGGAAGGTGCCCGTTACGGACGGATAAGGGAGGGCTTTTAGGGCTAGGACGCCAAAGATCACCAAAAGAAAATCTTTGCTTTAATTCCCATCTGCTGTCTTCGACATCAGCCCTTGTCATTGCCCCGTCCTTGATTTCACATCAAAAAACAGCGATTTAGTCCCGTTTCCACCTCTCGTTTTGTTTGGAGTCTCAGCCCAGTTAGGCTGCTACTACAACTCCCTATGGTACGATACAATAATACGGGATCGATGTCGCCAAATTCAAAAGCCTTTATCTTCTCAATTGACCGCCGAACCACTGGCATCATAGCAGCTTCTCTCAATTCTCTCAGAAAGCACACAGCAATACTCCAATTTCGTGGCCTCTCTATTTCTACGGGTGCTTTGTGGTCCCCCACCTACCCAATCTCAAACGTTTTTTTTCTTTTTGCTCTTTGCAAATCATCTCATGTTTGGGCCCTCCAATACTAACGCTTCCTTCAGAATCTTACTTGGCTAAAATTAAGCAAGTTAGCCACTCTCAACACCCCGACTAAACTCCATCTGCCCTTTGACATGGCAGTAGAACACAAGAAAGAAAATGGAAGGAGAAAAAAATTACCGTCCGTCCGACAGTAGGCCACAAGCCAACGCTTCCTGCGTCTTTGTCCCGCCCCATGTGAATATTGCTTATCTATCTGACAGCTCTGTACAGATAAAATCAACTAATGACAATCTCCTTGGTGGAACCAGGAGGTCTAACCACACTGCTGTTTGTTGCCATATCTTTGCCGAGTGATCAACATCTTGGTACAATCAAGCTAGGCCAAAATCCCTTATTTATTTTATTTCATTTTTTGCTATCTGTTAATGTTGTTAATACAGAAATCCAGGCCCCACATCCGACTCAATACTTTACCGCTACTTGCACAAGCCGCTATGTTGCCTAATTTTACCCTCAAGAAGACGTCCAGTTGCAGGTATCCACAAGGTACTGCCCAATTATCGTCCACTCAACCCCATTACTCAATGGAAACTGTGCGTCTTGCTTCCCTCTAAATCGACCTCTTTCTCCCCTTCTTCCCTCCACGTTTGTTGCCTTTTCTTTTTTGGGTTGCATTTCTGGCGCTACAGACCCCTTGGGCTTAAACATTTAAACGTCAACAACGTCGCTTTCTTTCTCCATAGGGCTTCATACCCCTCGCAAGTTACGTACGTATGTGTGGACATGATCATGCTACACATAGTCAAATGCATATACAAACCCCACTGACTTTTGTAGAGCCTCCATTTTCCCTCTCAAACTGGAAGTCCTTTCTTTTGACCCTCTTTTCTTACCCCGTTTTCTACTGCACACTACTCCCTCAGATTGCGTGGGCCTCGATTGCACATAACAAGGTCTGGTGTTTTGCTTGCTTACTCCCATATTGCTAGTGCTACCCGCTCGCAATTGATCCCACAGCTATATCGTGACCCGCCAGGGCATCTTCAGAGCCGCACCAGGGGGGCCTTCAAATGGGTGTAAGTCGATAGGCCAGCGTCCTCTCTCCAGATCAGAACAAACTCCAGTTATTGCCCCTAAGTTTTATCTCAGATTTCTCAGAATGAGCCGACTTGTATATCCATGTTTCTGACGTACAGCTCTCTCCATCCCGCAGGACAGCCAGCCAATGAACCAACCAAAGCCATGCCGAAGTCCAGGACAACCTTCATTTACCACCCTCCCCGTTTGTTTCCCAAACACTAGAGCATCATCTTCTTAGCTGGATAGCCCAGTGGATTGTTCAACCCAAGCTTGCTGCTTCCCCTCTCTGATGTTACATTGTCTATGTCTTGTCCCTTGTCTATATCTCGACACATTTTTCAAAAGAAAATAGAGACAAAAGGGGGCAAGCCCGCTTCCCACTCGCGAGAATTTCAGAGTTTTCCTCGACGAGGGGGGGCCACAGCACGCAAGGTATGCAGTGGCGCAGATGTGTGCAGTGCGGTGCAGCGCGATGCAGTTTAATGCAGCACTGCATTTGCACACTTGCACTCTGCCACGCCACATCAAAACCCGTCCTGAGGGAATGGAAAAGGAAAAATATGAAAAAAAAGACTATCACATCTAGGGCACGAGCCTCCTCTCTCTCTCTCTCTCTACATACATATGCGTATGTACTGTATGCACTTGCAACAGGCAGAGCACAGAAGAAAAACGCGGGGGGGCTTAATCAAACTTGATGTGGAGAACTCTGGATTTCATTCCGGCCGCTCCAACGGAAGAAAAGAAGTTGGGCAAGTCATGTCGTGGCCGTGGGGTGGAATAATTACCGTCTCCATGACATCCACATCACGTACAACATATGTGTCCTAGATCCTAAGTTACCCTTTTTGTTTTCGCTATACATGTTTTATACTTTTAGTTATTATGGGATAGCCCTTTAGGGAAGTACCCCCGGTGTTTGGTATCCTTTTTCTTCTACGTGGGCAAGAGTCCAGCATAGAACAACATAACGTGGCATGGCGTGGTGCGTCGATGTTATTGCAATGAGGGATATAGGTTGAGTATCGCCTCCGCCCACCCCTACAGCGTACCTGCCTCCGATCC
>JAZBQP010000482.1:0-12829 GCA_038407015.1 Ceratocystis ficicola | reverse complement strand
GGTGTTCCAGTGGTCTTTTGGGGCGTTGCCCTCGGTGGCTATGGATGGGTGGAGCTGTGGCTGAAGTCACGTGCAACCCTTATAACCCCACTGTTGAGGTATGTTGGTCGTGGCGCCTCGCAACACATACAAGCCAAGAGTTGCTCGCTGGTGGGGTTGCAGGTTTGAAGCTCGGGCGCAAAGCCAAGGGCTCGGACACCGGGCTACCATCTCTCCGTTGCTCTGCGTTGTTGTGCTGGCGATTTTCTTTTGTTCTTCCCATTTCTTATTTCGTTCCTTTTCGCATGCTCCATCTGTCCTTTTCTCCTTGTCTGTTCCGCCATTTTGTTTTATTTCTGTGAAAAATCGTTTCTTGCCGGCCAAGCAAGTCCTTGATCTTTCCCTATTTCAATCTCGCAGTCTTTTTCTTCGCATGTACAATTCTTCTCTCTTCTCAGCTTACTTTTAGTCCTTTTTCGCCTGGTGCTTCTGTGTTATCATCATTGTTTTTGGCTCTTCTTTTCTCCATCCTTATTCAGGCGGGTTCCTGTCTTCCTCATTTCTCCCACCATCTTTCGCTTTCTCGCTCATTCATCCGTTCCTGCGCTCTTCCATTTTTACTCTTCTATATTGAGCTATGGCTGGCGTTGATCCAGCGACGCGCAAGAAGGTCTTGCGCGTCATCTCTATTTCTCTCCTTCTTGATCTAGTATGTTCACTCCCGCCGCCTATTTCTTTCCATAGCCCCATCTCTAACAATCGAGCTCTCATCTAGATTTCCTTCACATTTATCCTCCCCCTGTTCCCAAAGCTTCTCGAATACTATCGAGACAGCGAAGCACCTGCGTTCGCGGTTTCTCCAGAAAACGCGCCCCAGGCCCAAATTCATACACAGACTCTCCTCCAGACTATCCTAGCCTATCTCAACTCCTACAAGCAATATTTCGACCGCAAAATCGACTCGCGCCATGATATTGTCCTACTAGGAGGAGCCTTGGGCAGCTTGTTTTCGTATGCTCACCTCCCAACCTCGCGCCGCCTATTTCCAATGACGTCATCTCTTTTCTAACAGCTCGGTCTCTAAAACAGTATCCTTCAAGCTATTGCCTCGCCCATTATTGGCCGCATCTCGGATCGCTATGGCCGCCGCAATGCTCTCCTCGCTAGCATGACCGGCAACATTTTCTCTGTCCTGCTATGGATTGCGGCCGTCGACTTTCGCACCTTCCTGGCCTCGCGTGTTGTCGGTGGCTTGTCTGAGGGCAACGTCCAAATTGCCACCGCCATGGCTACCGACATCTCAGACGAAAACAGCCGCGGCTCCACCATGGCTATCATTGGCGCATGCTTTTCTATTGCTTTCTCCTTTGGCCCTATGCTCGGCGCATACCTATCATCCATCGAGATGGTAGCTAGAAACCCCTTTGCAACTGCCGCTAGTGTTTCTCTGGCACTCATTGTGCTCGAAACGGCTTATCTGTGGGCTTGCCTCCCTGAAACATTACCATCCAAGACAACGCTATCAAGCGACTCTAGCGCGGCTGAGAAGCACAAGGACAAGCCTGCTCAACGCCAGCCTGATACACCGGTTGTACAGCGCACTAATTCTTTTGCCCTGTTGAGTGCTATTCACTTTGTCTTCTTGCTCTTCTTCTCCGGCATGGAGTCCTCATTGTCCTTTATGACTTACGATCTCTTTGGATTCACATCTGCCAACAATGGGCGATTGCTTGGATTTATTGGCATCGTGGCTTCCATCATCCAAGGTGGTGTGACACGGCGCATGCATCCTCTGCGATGTGTTCGCATTGGCGTTTTAGCCTGTCTAGCTGCTTTTGTGATTCTCAGCCGTGTGTCAACCGTTTCCGGCCTATATGCTGCGGCCACATGTCTAGCTATAACATCTGCCACAGTGGTCACGGGTCTCAATGCTCTGACGAGCTTTGAGGCCCATGCCGCAGAACGGGGTGGTAAGCTTGGAAACATGCGCAGCTGGGGCCAGTTGGGAAGAGGACTTGGGCCAGTTCTGTTCACGAGTGTCTATTGGTGGGCAGGTAGAGACGTAGCATACACGATGGGAACGATGGGGCTTTTGGTCGTTCTGAGTGGCGTCTTTGTAGGTCTGAAGAGCCCCATGAAAACTAGCAAGGCTTGATGATGTGCCAATGGCTTGGCTTCTCGCTGTCTTGATATCCGGTGATTTGACTAGTGTTGCAAAAAAACACACTAGCTTTTGTGCATTTAAAATAAGGTTAACTTCATGGGAACTATATTCTTTCAGGGAATTAGTCTATTTTGCAAGCGGCTGATGCGCTATTTCACGCCATGTAGAGCTTTCCTGATCTTTTTCTTTTCACTCAAGGAAACACCATCTTACGCCTGTTACACCCCGAAAAAAAACATGTACCAATTTTCACTTGTTCTTAGGGTCCTCTTTTATATAACAGCAATTTATTCTCAATTAATAAAACATCTTAAAAGCATTATGTTCTCTGTAATCAAATTATTTCTCGCAAGAAAGTCATGCAAAGTAGAAAAGTCTAGACAGACCGAAGCTCCATCCACTTGATGGAAACAGGGGTGAAAAAGAAAGGCCCAGCGTGGTCCCGTACCAGTACTTGACCAAGTAATCATGGACAGACACAGAAACTCTGGTCTACTTACTGACGGCCTGGCCGATGAAATAATCGATCGGCTCACCGACTTTGAGGACGTAGTAATCCGGGGTGTAGTCAGTGAGGGATGAACCACAACTCTTTACAGAGCCGTCGAAATACTCGCCAACAATCATGTTGCCGCACTCAGTTATACCCCTGGCACGGCCGTTGGCAAATCCTCGTGGAGTCTGGGCGAGGTCCTCAACAGCCTCACCAGTGCCATTGATGCTTATCATAGAGTCGTTTCTGAAACCACGGCCGTCGCCCATGCCAGTACCGTGGCTGGCGTATGTGTCAGTGAGCCCATTGGCCCAATCGATGGTGTCTTCGGGTACGTAGGTAGCCTCACTGCCGTTGGCGTGGAAAGAGCAAAAGGAGTCATTAGGGCTGAAGGGAAAGATAAAGTCGCCACAGTAGGAGTCCTGGATGGGCTGGTCCATGTCATCAAGATGGATTGACTTGACAGCCTGGTCTGAGCCGATGGACATGACAGACGGGGGGCGTTCGCTGGCGCTAGCGGAAGAGATGGACTGGCTGATGGTATCAACGGAACGGATATATTCCTCGTCAAAGTCAAGAGACGGCAGAGGCTTGAGAGGCTGCTAGTTTGGAAGACGGGTTTGTTAGCCAAGTTGATTTTAAATTCATCGAAGCCAGACTCATATCTGTCCTGACCCGACTATCCATCGAGCAGTACAAGAGCATTGTACAAGATTACTTTCCAGTACAGGACTGCGAATGATGATCCCCTATCCTAGGGCAAAAAACAACTGCAGGAGGGAATGGAATGGAACTCGGTGTGGGCACTCACTTCTTTGTTCGAGCGAGCGACTCTGCGGGGAGCCGTTTTGCTGCGGATGTTGGTCAAGGCAGCCCTCTGAGGACGAGCAGTCTCAACCGTGTAGGCTTGGCCAGAATAGAAATCAGGATCGGGAGTAAGGGCTTCCTGGCGCAGCTCTTCAGCGGTAAGGGCAGCCTGATGTTGCATAGGTTTGCGGCACTGGCGGTGTCCGCGGATCCAGGTTAGGATGCGGTTCAAGTTGCAAATCTCAGCCATCCAAGCCATAGTGTCCCGGACAGAACGCTTAATGCAATCGAAATGTTCTACGATAGCAGAAGAAGAACAGAAATGTTAGTGGGATGATACTGATGATTCGGTGTAACAATGCAGGGGATTAACACGGAGTGAAGGAGCTTGTAAGGGAGTGAACTAAAACATACTATAGACCAGGACACCCATGACAGCAAACCAAAGAGCCAGCAAAATGCAGGCAATGACGGCAAATGTGACATCTAACGGAGTAGGGCCATGTGCAAGCCTCTGTAAAAGGCCACCAAAGAAGGACGGATGTGAAGTAATGGGAATGGGTGCCATACTTATTGAATCGATAACTTTGGGGTGTGTGGGTTATAAAGTAGCGAAAGACTGAGAGATCTGAAGGCCGAATAAGAGCCAACAATGGAAGGGGCAGCGAAGGTTGGAAAAGAACGGTGGATGTGGGAAAGGCGCAAAGGAAGATGTGAAGAGCGAAGAGAAAAGAGCGAAGTAGACAAAATGGTGAGAAGACACAGAAAGGTGAGAGAGCCTGATGATGAAGAATAGCTTGTGAGTTGACTGGAGAAACAGCCGGGCCAGCAACCCTCTTTATATCCATCGTGATCCGATGTCAAGCCGCTATCTCTGTCCCTTGACCGTTTAAATGCGTCCCGTTTTTGTCCAGTGTGTTCGATCCAACGAAGCCGAGAGAACAGTGATAAGAGGTGAGTAATTTTGATGATAGTGGTTTACAAACGGTTTAGCTAAAAAAGGAATTTTATCCTTGGCATCAAACGACAAAATTAGAGAACCATAGCCAATATCTTTATGTTTTGGATTGTTCCTTGAACCGAGAAAGAAGCACAACTATTGTGAAGAGGCGTGCACATTTGAAAAACAAAAAAGCAACCAGCAAGCTTCTTTTCCGCCTCCACACAAGCCGCTCTGGTTAGTAGTAGACTCCGCCCCTTTTGCGAAGAGAAACGACCTTTTTCACCAGGACCTGCCATCACTGTGAACACAAGAAGAGTCTTTTCTAGTTCTTGTGCTCTACTTGCATTCCTTGATCGTGTGTGTAAGCGCTAGCTAAGCGCAAGAAGAGGCAGTTCCACGTCTTTCAGAGCAACAACAACAACAGACGCCCAACAAGGCTAGCCCAAGGACAACGAATACATCAAGAGTAAATTGGATCGGATTTCATGGTAGAGCCAGGAACAGAGACAACTAACTACAAGGTGTATGCATAACTACGAAAACGCAATCACAGCAGGGCGGGAAACAGCGCCAAGAGGAAAAGAGGGAATGCGCGAGAGGAGCAATAAGGGGCCTGTTTGCACCGCTAGCTGTCCTAGAGACAATCCTACTAATTAAGAGGAGTTGGCAAACAACAAAGACAAACAAGCCCGAGGGCGAAGATGAAGAGCTGAGTGGAAAGTGCAGCCTGAGCTTGCCCCTGCACCCTGCATGGTGATAATCTTGGTGGGGCTTCTCCCCTTGTTTTTGCTGTCTTTGATTGTTCCCGCCCCATGGCCATCATCACGGCAAATAGAAATAGCAGCAAAGCAATGCCCTCCAAGTCGGAACAGAGGGTTTTGCGGAGTCACGATGCTTACCACAAGCATGCCCCAAGACTGACATTTACAGCCCTGTTCTCCGAAAATGAGGTTTTCCTTCTGGCTATGTTGTATGTAGCCCCTGCATGAAGCCGCCAAACCATCGCGAACAACGACAAACGGCCACGGTTTGGATAGTGGAATAGTAGAAGCCCCTATACGTTAGCTTGGGCGCCATGTGACCGCATGAGCTTCGTTTGATGCTGCATGTCTCTCCCGTAGTCCAATAAAGTGAGGGAATTTCACATTCACATTGGCAGCTAGGACGTCTCCAATTGTGCCAAGAAATGTGCCAAGAACCGTTGTCTTTCAACAGTGAGTGGCCTAATGTAGAGAAGACCTGAGAAATGACTGAAAACGGGATGACGATGTGATGGAAACGGAACATGCAAACAAAACTCGAATCACTAGATAGGCCAAAGGCATTACTGTCCAGACCAACTCTCCCCGAAAGCTCCTTGTTCTCGTATTGAACTTGCCTCCGTTGGTGGGCGTTTTCATGGGATTTTACCTGCATAATTAGGAACAGCATGAGGACTAGGGTCGTTGGATAGGCAGCAAGTGTGGCTGTCCAGAAGCACAATGCCTTGATGGCTCCTTGTAAGAGGAGAATCACTCTCAATAACTGGGAATCGACAGGGAAAAAGACGGCTGTTGACCCTAACACAGAGACATGCGTGATGTGCCTTTCTGGTTAATCTAATCCTTACCCTCACCTACAGCTACCTTCCCCTCATTTCAACCTGCGCCGTTTGCTTGAGTCTCGTTTGTCTGCTGAGGGTCCTGGGCCTTGCAATCTAATAATCACATCTTGTGCATTATCTATCGCCTTTGTCCCCTTGGCCAATGACCTCAGGGCCGTAGGAGCCCCAGAGCTAGGCAGGCTTGCCCGCTCCTCATCAAGCGTTGGGGTCTGCAGTTGCACACCAAGCTTCCTATGTGACAATAGCACAAGCCCAGCTCCCCTGGAGGAACGCGGTCTTCAGAACATGGGAAATGGAGCATCTGACCAGCTGCTTAAGCTCTCACCCGTAGCTATCTTTGAGCAGTCCAAACTACTCAACATTGAGAGGCTAGAGGATAAGAGATGGATGAGATGGCATACGGAGCGTTGTAATCCTGTTTTGCTGGCAATATGTCTCAAAGTTGATCAAGCGATAGTGATAGTGACCGGCTCATCAGCCCTTTGTATAGTGATCAAAGTGCCTGAGCCACTTATGGCCTACATTACGGTCCAGTCACTATGAGTCGGGGGAATAGCCCAATCACCTGGGAGATTGCTTTCTCTGCATAGCTGGCAAGGAGATGGTGGCCTGTAACGAGGCTGAATGGTGACTATCCAGCCTTCAGCAGTGACCACCTTAATGGCTGTGACCCATTCCCAGTCTCCGACTTGCACTGATTTTGGCTTTCCACAAATTTCTGTACCTGTAACGACTACTCCGCGTGGTGCAATGACGATCGTTACAACGCCAGTCTCATCAGGGGTGTAGACATCATCTTGAATTACATCAAAATTCGCGACCGTTGCTCTACACGAGCCTCAATCGATCGTGGCTAATAGAATCTATCTTTTTTTTGCGGTAGAAACGGGTCTTGGATTTGGTTCACGCCTGACGACAAAGTTAGGAGTCTAGCACTTGCTGATGATTGATGCACTACGGTCGGTAAGCTGTCGGTTGGGCTGTTCCTTCAACAACGCGCAGTCGCAGGGGGAACACCCACGAATTTACAACGGGAATAAACTAGACGTTGGCTTGTACCTCTATGTCTGATAGTCTCCGCGGGCAGGATACAGGGTATGGTATCGCGCCGACATCACATGCTATTCTGCCAGCGACAAAAGGCATGTCAGTCCACCTTGTATAAGCTTGCGTTGGGCTAGAGACCAAGTCTCACATGATTTAAAGGGGCTGAAGAGTGAGAAGCAAGAAAGTCTCATTTTTTTGATTGTGACAAACATGCTGGTGACAAATAGTTGATTAGAAGTGAAGAGGAGATTTTGGGAGATTTTTAGTGCACTCGCTTGTCTTACACGGTCACATAAGACAGTATTCTAGCATTGTAGTGATTTGTGTGAGAAGATTGTCAATTTAGTTTACCTACGCGATTACCTAGGGCTAAGTTATTTACTGTAGAGATTCTGCTACACACACGGTTGGCACACCATGTGTCTGAAAGGTGAAAGCTTTATACATGTGTGTCTGTCACATCACATGTCACTACATGCCTGGCCCAGGACTTCATCACCATTGTGGAAATTCCGGCTACACTTGTAATGGCCTGACGTAGGTACATGGCACATGAGGTACGAACTGATCTCAAGTTTAGTTTTTGAAAATAGAGAAATCAAGGCATGTTTTGATGAATAAAGTGTGTCGATCCAATGATTGAGGACTGCGTTTTAAATCTACATCACGCATTCACCACATGTTCTTCCACGTGTAGCTGGAATCTCTATAACACATCACCTATCACTATAGTATCACCCTAGGTATCAACACAAGGAGGTTTTCGCCTAATCCGCAATATCATCTACATAGCTGATAATACTAATGTCTTGAGACCTATTAGCATGAACAAAACCGGATGTCTCCTCACCCCAAGGCTCTCCATGTAGACATTGCCATCTAGCTTTTAACAGCTTTGGCTATTTGTCATCATTGACTGTCGAGCCCTGAAGGTGTAGGGCTTGGAAACCTTTCTTTTCTACCTGGCTTTGTGTCATTTTCCGCTTTTATTACCCCTGTCTAGGCAGAGCTGAGCTGGAAGCAGTTTACTCTTTGCAACATGACTATTCAGGCAGCCAGGTATCACTCTTTTAGTGAAGTTGCAAACTTTACCTCGTTCGAAGACGTACGCCGATGTGCAAGCTGGCCTGGGGATGTCCAAGCTCCATCGTTTTTCGCTCGATTATCGTGAGGTGTAGTTGAATCATGTATCCGGGACATGTCTCTTACCTTCATTGCAGTAACTTGCGCTTTGTTCCCAGAACTAAAAAACACAGCCCGATGAGTTTAGAGATAGTCCAAATGATGGCGATGATGAGAACAACGACAAAGACAGGAATAGAAACAATAGCCAGGACGCAAGCGAGCAGAGCAATGGAGACTTCAGTGGTGATGACTACGAGAGCAGTGACGGAGACAGTCATGTGTCCCTCGGCTCTGAGAGTGAGGACAGCGCCATGAGCTCAAGGGACCATCTCAAGTTTGTCATCGGTATTGACGAGGCTCACAATCTTTTGGTCGGCAAAATAGGAGGAAGTGAGCCGCCATTCCGCACTCTCCGCAATGGATCCCGCTTCCTGTTCGAAGGCGAGTATGAAGGAACATTTTTTGCTGTTTTCCTGGACACAGCTTCTACCACCAGACCTTTCTCCCTTGCTGTTGTAGATCCTAGCCAGAAAGCCCCTATACGTCATTAGCCGGGTCGGAAGATCTTCCCTCCCCATTTTCCGGTTTTTTACCCAAAACCTCTATCCCTTGCAATGCTGCTGACTTTTGGACATCCCTTATGAGGTGCACTGGATTGTGAAGGAAGTTCTAAACAGGACGTCATGGGCCTTTGCCTGCAAAAGTGTTGCCCTGATCCGGGCGTATACACAATTGAAGAGAAGAGAGTCGGGCTTCTTGTTCTCCATCCTTACCGGGCTCCCTTCAATATCCGCGCCTTTTCTCCAACAGAGAGACTTGTTTCTAGATGAAAGATGAGTGCATTGTTTGGTAAATGTTTCAGAAGATCGCCAAAAGCTCATGGTTGTACAACCTACTGACCCTATTTTGACTATAGCAGCGCACAAGCATGGCCTAACAATGGGAGAGACACTGGCAGACGTGCTCGGGGAATTGGATGACTTTCTTGAGTGGCGTAGTGTTGGTGTTGGAGACATTGGAGAGTTCGTTGCAGGACTCATCCTTTTCCCTGCATTCGATGCCAACGTACAGCAGCTTCAACTTCCTAAGCCCATCCCTATTGAAAGCATTTTTGAACACTGCTTGGAGATCTAGTTGCCGGACTTCACTGGCGCCTGCCGGGAAGATTTGTATGAGGAGGTCCAGACGATGTTTTCGCACGGTCAGGCGTTTTTTAATCGGCTTTACAGGCGCATTAATAAACCGACAATGGTCGACCTCTACAAAATGCATAGGGCTCCCCGCTGGGTCTTATTTGGCTAATATTGTCGTTCCAGTTTTTATTCCCAAGAGGCAAAATCGAGAAGTCCATCTTGGCTGTCCTCTTTCAGGAAACGGCAAGACTAATCTTGACAAAATTTTGTCTGTTAGGCTTGACTCCGAACGGTCTCCGGTGTTTGTGGACTCACGAACTCATGACAGCAAGCAAGGGAAACAAAAAGTCTTGGAGCTTTGCTGCCGTTGGCATCTGAGTCAGGCAGTAGTGGTCTTCAAGAGAGCAAAAATGCATGCCAATACTTGACCTTCCAGTTGGAGTTTCTTCCGTCATGGCGAAAAAGAGATAGGTTATGTACAGCTCTATGAATAGTTTTATAGGTTGAGAGGAAGAGCTTATTTAGATTTAGGTGCTTCTAGTGCAATACTAGTGTTAATAACTTTATCCAAAATGAATCTCAATTTCAACGACATGCGTGATAAGCAAGTCGGATACACAAGCTGGCCAGGAAGAATCGTCACCCTCGTCATAGAATTCTTGATAAAATTAACCCAAAACGCCAAATCAATTGAAACCAGGTACGATTCCCTTCCCCAGATCTTCCAGCAATAATTTGACATGTTCTCCAGTTATGGCCAGGTTTACCGCATCTTCCACACCGTCTTTCTCTCGCTGCCGCCGTGCTTCCCTGACTGCGACCTCTTGATAGTTCTGACCTCACTTGCGTATGAATATCTTCCTGGCTCGTCCAATCCTTTCCCTCGCCCGAAGCTATCTTGTCTCCACTTCGTAGCCCGGTTCTTGTTGCTCCCTCCCGCTTCCTAAGGATCTCATTTGACTGCCAACGGCCCTGGACCTCAGACTCCAATTAAGTCACCTTCTGCATTCTCGCTTTGA
Source organism: Ceratocystis ficicola (assembly GCA_038407015.1). NCBI lineage: Eukaryota > Fungi > Ascomycota > Sordariomycetes > Microascales > Ceratocystidaceae > Ceratocystis > Ceratocystis ficicola. The sequence goes on along the minus strand of JAZBQP010000482.1, from coordinate 2,516 downwards.
TTCCCTTAGCCAGTGACTCCAGGGCCTCAAGGATGGATGCAGGTGGGCTGCCCCTATGCCTTTCGATTTGTCTTTTGAGATATTCAAACTGTGCTACAGCCTCAAGCACTGTCTTTGGGGTCCTAGGAACCCATGAGCTAGGCAGCCTTTCCTCCTCCCAAACGGGCTTTGTGATCCGAAGTTGCACATGAAGCTTCGATTTGACGCTTCCAGGGTCTAGTGGAACAAGCCCGGCTCCCCTGAGCCCACTCTTAATAATGCTTCTCGTGGGTCCGGGAGGCTGCTTTCTTGGTGCCAGTTGGCGATGTGATCTTGGCCTGCAACCACGATGAACGGTGCGATCGCGCAGCCTTCCGCATTAATCGCCTGGATGACGGCAACCCATTCTCGACTCTCTGACTGAATTGATTTTGCATTTCTGCACCCTTCTGCGCCTGTGATAACCATTCTGCTTGCAATAATGCCCATCATAAAGCCAGTCCCATCAAAGTTGTAAATGTCGGCTAGCTTAATACCATACTTATCAATTGTATTTTCCACAAGCCTGAACCAGTCGCGAATGGCGGCAGGGGCATTGCATTTGGCCTTGTGGCGAACTTGGCTACGATCGAAATGCGTCTTGAGGTCTGGTTGTCGCTTGATGAAGTTACAAGCCCAGCGCTTGCTGACGGGCGATGTGTTACGGTGGGCGAGTAGTCGGTTGGCCATTTCTTCCGCACTACGAAGGCGGGGCGGGAACCCTCGAGAAGCCAGGCCAATCGTGTATTCAATGATGATTTGTTCCTCTGGATCAGATAGCTTGTGTGAATAAGAGACAAGATCGCCTTGAAAAGGTTTGCCATGACAGCGATCATAGAGGGTACTCGGTGGGACTTTGTAAATCTTTGTAGTGGGATAGATGCGTAATTTCGGGTCGTTTCGAAGCGCCTGAGCAGCCAGAACGATGATTTTCTCTTTGTACAACTACGGCATACTGGGTGATTGAGAGATGATTGATTGAAGGGCAATAGGTGTGTGGTTGAGCAAATTTCTTGCCGACTCGCTTGTATTTCAGATTCAGCTCTCTGTGCGCTATGTTAATTGCCCCTGGTTAGCGACACCTCTGCGTCAGCTTGATCATGTTCTAATATCCATTGACGAAATGTTGGTCTAAGGTTGCTAGCCGGCGTCATTCTGGGTTTTTGTTTTCCCAGAGTTTGAAACAAGGTTGAAAGACATGAAATCTTGATAGAATTGTCAGGTTAGATCGTAGAATGTGTAGTGCTATGTCGTTAGCGTGTTTCCCTCTCAAGTTTACATTCACTCTGTTCTCATGGTGTTCCTATGGCGAGCCATGCAAGTGGAAATGGGAAGGGAGCTTCAAGCTCGACGCGAAAATGAGCAGCCACCCACGACGCCATGCCTCGTGGCAGCATGCTACTGAACGGCACGAATTGTACAGTCCTTCTCATCAGCTAGACCCTTGATTTTATTTCTCTTGGTAATTTTTCGCCGTGGCGAACATCATAATCAGAAATGACAACCGGACCGAGGATTGCACTCCCAAGATGAACGCGGATGGATGCTATAAAGGTCGACCGCAAGACCTCTTCCGCTGCATGCTTTGGATTGTTTCTTACATGTCATGTGTCCACCAGAGGGCCGAATTCGATTATCCAGCTGTTGTTCGCGGTTGATTCAGGCTTATGGAGAACAAAATGGCCAAGTACGCTATCATTCTAGCTGATATCTACAACTTGGATGAGTTTATATTATTAGCTATTGTCAGTAACCTAGGTCAGGATTACTAAGATAACTGACCCTGATCCAGTTCGGCCGAACATTAGGGTTAGTATCAGACACACTCTGACATTTCTTCGCGTCCCACTGGAATGGGTAAATGGCACACTGGAACTACTGGCCGAGTTCCCAAATCTCCTTAAAGGTTATAGCCGCGCAACGGTTTTTGTTCATGTAGATGTTTATTTGGGTTACTTAGGGTTGACACCCACTTTTCCTTTTTAGGATTGAAGGATAGATTTTGTACGAGAGCAGCTTGTTTTTGGTTCTTGATTTTTATTCTCTGCACCAGTTGACTGTCCTTGTTGGTGATTTAGCACTACCCTTACTTGAAAGAAAAAGTTATCAGATCTACAACATGGAAAACTTAGATTTCACGGATATCGAAGCAGTGAAGGCTGCAATTGCGGCCGTAAAAGCTCATGCCAATGCCGCAAACGCTCGTGCCGATGCCGAAAAGACGCGCGCCGATGCCGAAAAGACGCGCGCCGATGTCGAAAAGACGCGTGCCGATGTCGAAAAGACGCGTGCCGATGCCGAAAAGACGCGTGCCGACGCTGAACAACGAAGCGCTGCCGAAAAAGACCATCAGATTGCCGAAAAAGACCACCAGATTGCCGAAAAAGACTCGAAAATTGCGGAACAGAACGCTCTCAAGGCGAAGCTGTCTCTTCACGCATACATTTACTACCTCTACGCGCACTGCTTTCAAACCCTCAGGATAACCCCAAAAGGGC
>JAZBQP010000481.1:0-12841 GCA_038407015.1 Ceratocystis ficicola | reverse complement strand
TAAATGAGGGTTTAGTTTAGTGTCGTGGAAAGTGAAAGGTAGCTGTTTGATGCCAACAGCCTGCTAATAAGTTGTCTCCGATTTCTAGGCATATTCAACTGATTCCTAGGTAGTCAGCACTTCTAGCTCACACATATCTTGGCACTAATAGGCTGGTTTATGAAGAGAGCTCTGTTCGAAACAGGCAAATGAGGCTTGCACATTGTGACCTTTTGAACAAGTAAAAAAGGAGAAAAAGGAAACGTCTTCGATGCGTAATCTGGGAATCGAACCCAGGGCTAATCGAAATCATTACCAGATGGCAACGATTAATGTTACCACTACACCAATTACGCTTTGAACGAAAATTGCAGGTCTTAATGTAGTTTAAGAGTAGTTTTTTTAGACCCTAACCCTTAAAACATTTACACAAATGCCCTGAATGGTCAAACAAACTACGAGCCTGCGATGTTGTAGGGTTGAGTAATTGAAGATAATCATGTAAAGCGCTTTGTTTTCTAGCCGAAGGCCGCTATCATAGCCTAGGCTTCCAAGGAACTAAGAGCTTCTGTTAAAATGATTATAAATTTCTTTTTCAGGTATCTTGAGGCTCTAAATTGTAGATGCTAGGCACAAGATGGGAAGGTAAAAAAGGACATTTACAGAACTAAGTAGTTGTTTTACAAACTTAAATCAACAGCTTAGATGACAGAAATGTAATTAGACTCCTGCTGCAGTATGCTACCTTTATATTTCAAGAGTCATGCCAGATACGGAAGAAAATCATAACACAGACTCAAACCCGAGAGTAAAACGCCAAAATATCGAAGAAACCAATATCCAACAAAAAGTCTATAAGTTGAAGCGCTTGCGGTCTTTCTCCATGCCCGCCTTCCATTCCCACTGCGTAGCATCCTCACCTTCGCTGCCGGCTTTGCCAATACCCTTGTCAACTCTGCGCAGCTTGAGCGTGAAGCGGGGACCGAGCCTACGGAATGAAAATGCGTGTGTTAGCGTATATAAGGCGGGAAAAGCAGGATAAGAGGGAAGAATAACTTACTCTTGTAGACCAGACCGAATATCTTCAACGCCCTTTAGCTCCTTGCCGTCAGCACCAGCAATCTTCTTTTCGGTTTCACGACGATCGCGGAACACGTATCTATGTCTACGCACAAATATGAAGTCACGCTGCGAGTGGAACGTCATGACCGTGCGGCCTACTAGCTCGGGCTGCTTAGGAAATAGATTGCCTAGCATGCGCGCCGTTAAGATACCCAGTGGCGTGCGAAACCCGTTAAATATGAGTTCAGGGATGTGGCCAGTTGCATTGCCGTGACCGGGGATGTACTTGCCCAGCAGCCACGAACTGATGGAGAAGGTAGCGGTCGGGCCGGAAGGCAGGAAAGTCACAGTCAGGCCAGTGGGCTTTTTCTGGTCTTCGCGCAACATAACAACGGCGCTGTAGTCACGATTATACGCAAACTTTGAAATTTCACGCAGCGAGTACTTGTACCCATAGCGGTGGGCAGTGCGTCGGATATATTCAGAGTTCGGGAACAGCTCACAGAGCAGGCGGGCTTCGTCGTGAAGTGTCGAGTTGAGCGATGTGGTAACCAGGATCTTGGGCGCCGGTCGTGGACCGTCGTCAAACAACGTGGGGAACTTCTTGGCCAGCAAGTCGGTTGTCATTTGGAAATGGATGCTGGCGGGCTCATCGTCGGGGTTCTCCTCTGCCGCATCGGCCGCTACCTTTTGTGCCATTTTGAGCTTCTGTTTCTTTTCCTTGAGGCGCTTGCGCTCCTCCATCTCCTCTTCGTCTTCTGAGTCCAGCATGCTGTCCCGGTCAGACTCGCTGTCGCTGTCTTCTTTTTCCGACAGATCTTCGTCTATGGCCTCAGCAGCCTCGCGCTTTTGTTGTGCGCGCTGGGCACGCTTCACATCGACCGCAGCACCTAGAGGCGCATTCTCAATGTCCTCGGCAGTATCCCATACACGCTTGTCTTCAATAGTCTGAGGTTTGTTAGTAGCTAGGCGTTCAGCCTTTAACAGAGGGTCCCGGGACTCTTCTTTCCGGCGGCGATGACGAGCTTCATGGCGTTCTTTAGTGACTTTTCTCTTGTGCTCAATGAATAGGGCTTGGCGCTTGAGGCGATTGGCGCCCTTGGAAATGGATATGCTCGAAAAGGAGCCACGCGGCCGTGAGGAAGTAGGTGCCATTGCAACAATGAAGAAAGGAGGGGACAGAGTGTATTTTCTGATGGCAATACGAAAGCAAGACTTGATGGTATGCACATGCGATGCGCTTGGTGAGTCCTGAAGATTGAAGCTCGTACCAAAACTTTTTTTCCTTATCGCTTATCAAGAGAGTGAAGGGTGCTAATTTCAGCAAGTGGGGTCTGTATTTTAGACGTAGTACCTCTCCGCTTTGAGTAGAAAAGCGGGTGCTAATATAACCCTAGCCTGTGAAACATGGAAAGAGTCATCTGCTGACGAGCACCCGCCAAATTTTAACGCTTGCCTCGCAGCCTCTATAACCCCTCCATAATTTCTCCTCCTATCTGGATACAGCTAACATTTCGAAAGCTGTACCTTCTTTACTGTGGTGAATGCTACTGACGACTCGCCCGCGCCTGTCTTTAAGCTCCCGATTTGCTTCTGGCTGTTCGTCTAATTGCTTTCTTTCATCACCCCGCAATCTCTCCTCCCTCCATCTCGCTGTCGCTGATAAGTCTCGCATTGTATCACCAGCCAAGCACTTTCGTTCTGCTGTCTATCCTTTATATACTGGCTCTCGCCAACTCCACTTTACCTCTTATAAGTCCGGGTCTCTTCAAGTAGAGCCAAATCTTCCTAAAATGGCCGCCAACACCACTACGCTCAAGGGCCAGCCCCTTGATCGCCCCGCACTCGATGCTCTTCTCCGCCGCCGCATGTTCTACACTCCCGGCTTTGAAATTTACGGTGGATCTGCCGGTCTATTCGACATGGGTCCTCCTGGTGTTACCCTGCAGGACAACATCATCAGTCTGTGGAAGAAGCACTTTATCAACGAGGAAGCTATGCTCGAGGTTGACACTACCGTTTTGACTCCTTACGAAGTGCTCAAGGCTTCTGGCCACTGCGACAAGTTTACTGATTGGATGTGCAAGGACCCTAAGAACGGAGAGCTTCTGCGTGCTGACCATTGGGTCAAGGATACCCTCAAGGCCCGCCTTAACGCCAACAAGCTTGCTCGCGGTGAGACTGTCGCTGAGGAGGAGGATTCGAAGAAGAAGAAGAAAGCTGGCAAGGTGGCCGCCCAGAAGCTAACTGACGATGTTGTCAAGGTGTATGAGGAGATTCTGGCTCGTCTCGACAACTATACCGGTGCTGAGCTTGGCGAACTGATTGTTAAGTACGACATGAAGAACCCTGCCACTGGCGTTATTCCTGGTGAGCCCAAGCAATTCAATCTCATGTTCCAGACCCAGATTGGCCCCAACTCCGCCAATGTAGGCTTCTTGCGGCCTGAGACTGCACAGGGTCAATTCCTCAACTTTTCGAAGCTGCTCGAGTTCAACAACAACTCCATGCCCTTTGCCTCTGCCTGCGTTGGTCGCTCCTACAGAAACGAGATCTCGCCTCGCGGTGGGCTGCTGCGTGTCCGTGAGTTTTTGATGGCCGAGATTGAGCATTTTGTTGACCCTGAGAGCGGCAAGAAGCATGCCCGCTTCGCTGAGGTTGCCGACACTGAGCTGGTTCTTCTAGACCGCCATACCCAGCAGGATGGCAAGACCGATGTCCGCACGGTCAAGATTGGTGAGGCTGTTTCGAGCGGCCTGGTCAACAACGAAACTCTGGGCTACTATCTGGTCCGCATCAACAAGTTTATGGAAAAGATTGGGGTTGATATGAGCAAGTTGCGTTTCCGCCAGCACATGGCCAATGAGATGGCTCACTATGCTGCCGATTGCTGGGACTGCGAGCTGTTGACTTCTTCTGGCTGGGTTGAGTGCGTTGGCTGTGCTGACCGTGCTGCCTATGATCTGGAGGCCCATGCCAAGCGCACTGGCTCCCCTCTGACTGTCCGCGAGCGCCTAGAGACCCCCATTGAGGAAGAGAAGTGGGAGGTTGAGCCTAACCGGAAGGTCTTTGGGCCTTTGTTTAAGAAGGATGCCAAGACTGTGGAGAACCACTTGATTTCTCTGTCCCAGGAAGAGCTGGCTGCCCTCTCTAAGCAGCTTGCTGAAGAGAAGAATATCACTATTACTGTCCCTGGTCTTGCTGGCGCGTCGACCATTGGTGCTGAGGCCTTGAAAATTGAGCTCAAGAAGAACACTATCCATACTCGCGAGTACTTCCCCCACGTTATTGAACCCTCGTTCGGTATTGGCCGCATTATGTACTCGCTGATTGAGCACAGTTACTGGACCCGTGCTGCCGACGATGGCGGTGATGAGGCCCGTGGTGTAAGTTTACCATGCCATGTTTCGTTAATATCTCTGCCCTTTTTTGTTTTTCTCTTTCTCTTCTTTTCGAATATAAGACAATGTCGCATTAACTTTATACTTCTATTTAGGTTCTGTCCTTCCCTCCTATCGTTGCCCCTACCAAGGTCCTAGTCGTCCCTCTATCCAACAACCCCGATTTCAAGCCCCTGACAGACAAGATCTGCCGTAAGCTCACTAGCCAGGGTATCTGGGTCCGTACCGATATTTCGGGCGCCACCATTGGCAAGCGTTACAGTCGTAACGACGAGCTGGGAACCCCGCTGGGAATCACCATTGATTTCCAGTCGACCAGTGACAACACTGTTACCCTGCGTGACCGCGATTCGATGGCACAGGTCCGTGGTGGTGAGGACGCAATTATTGAGGCTGTTCGGTCTCTGGTCACTGGTCAGAAGACATGGGCAGATATTGAGAAGGAGCTGCCTAAGTTTGATGGCCAGAAGGCTTAAATCCAGAAATGTTGCCGTGTGTATCCTTTTTTGTTTGGATACTCACTTAGCCCCCTCCCCCCCCAAAAAAAAGGGTAATGTCAGTGCTTTTATTCTTCACTGTTTGTTAAGAGCGCCTTGGCAATGGGAGCTTTTAGAGGCCTAGGTCTAGTCAACAGGAACAAAATGGATTAGAGATACAATGAAATAATGATAAAAAGAAAAGCCGTAAAAATCACTTTCTCGTGTCTGGGGGTGCTTCTGAGACGATGGTTCCGAAGATCCAGCGGTTAAAGTAGGGAGTAAGACCTTGGATCAGATATTTATTGGGATGCCTGAAGCATTCTGCTATGACAATGGAGGGAGGGCCCAAACCTGGTGATATAAGCCCCGAGTCCATTAGATGTGCAAGAGAGCATGTGCATGGGCTTGTGGGAAAAGGAGAGAGAGGCCCTGGTTGCAGGCAACACATGTAAAGCTTGACAAACTAGAAACAAGCACTGGCTAAGGCGATGTTTGAGGATGTCGAGGAAGAAGAGCAGGAAATCGAAGAGGGCCGCCCCCACGGTCCCCTTTTTCTCTGTATAGCTACGTGTACAAGAGGGAGCTGGCGTTTCCTTCCAAGTCTCATCGGAAGGCCTCGGGCCGGGAGTTGAAAAAACAAATGGCCTAGGGGAGAAAGTCATAGCACAATATATTGTAGGCCTCGCGACAGAGCCAAGACGATTCGTTTCTTTTGAAACAGATAGGCTTGGGCTGGGCCGATTTTCCGTGGTGCTTGGTTGTGCCTCCCTATGCGAGGATTGTTCTACGAGGCTTCTTCTACTTCTCTCACCTGATTCTATTCTGTTTAATCTTCTTCTGTTTCCTCATCTGCTGCCCTCTTCTCTCCCGTTTCGTTCTGGCCGTGTTTTGGGTAGTTTGGGATCAAGATGGGAATAGTAGCGCCGCGGGCGGAGAGAGATGAAGCTGCTTGGTGACCCTTGGCCAGAAGCAAGCAAGCAAGAGTGTGATCCTGGTTCTTGCTTGAGATAGAGGACGTTCCCGTCCCGTAGAATGCGACATGCAGCATAGTAGGTAGGCTATAGAGTGGAGTGTACAAACCCAGGTCGGCCTAGGCTGGCTTAGTAGGTGAGAGTAGAGAAGGATTACAGCGGCGGAAGCAAAGATGCAACCGTGTTTCATTGCAGGAACAAGTTGTCTCCAATAGGCCTGGTTCTTTAAACGACTTTCAGAGAGTTCAATTTTGGATTAATTTAGGATTGTTTAGCCATTCCCTTAGACGCAGGCCTACCTTGGAGCTTTCTCTCCCAGGGCCCAAACACAGCCAGCTAGCTAGTACCAGGACATGTAGAGGATAGTAACGCATTTGCTAGCACAACATCTTGGTACAAGCACAGCTGTATACGTATGCACAACCCTCTTATTTCTTCTATTCCCTTCCTCCTCGTCTCGTCTATTTGTCAACCAGGGGTGTTTACCTAGCTTTACAGGAGAACTAGGAAGAGACAAAAAAAAGGAAAGAGAAAGGAAAAAAAAGGAAGGGGCGTTCGTCGCCTCCTTCCGTAAACTGACAAGCCCTAGGGCAAGATAGTGGGTAGGGCGGATAGGGCAGGTGAAAAGCATGTGCTGGCTGGGCAGGGCGAGGAATAGGGCAATAAGCAAGCAGCTAGTGCGCCAGAGGATACTGGACGTGTGCTGTAGCTGTTGTGAAGAGCTGGACATCTGCATGAACTGCTACTTGAAAGTAGATTGCAGATTGTCTTCTGCAGGTTGGGCGCTTGTCGGATATTGCATCTGAAGGCTTTCTCCTCTTTTTTTTACTAGTTTTTGTTTGTGGTGAAGGCTTCGCCCACTGACTACTATCGTGATCAGTCTTGTCGTCCGTCACGTCACCCACTATAGTACACCACTGACATTGTCGCCCACAACTCGAGGGCTGCTCTCTCTTTCGCAGGTCTTTCCTTGGCTAAATTCGCTCCGCTTTCCGGTGTTAACCCCACTTTCCGGCTTTTCACCGCTCCGCTTTTGCATGGAGTGGTTCTCAATTAGCCCTCCATTGAATCGCCCTATTGCCATGTAAGTTGGCCTGCTTCTCACTCCATTCCATTCCATCCCATCTCATCTCTATTCCTAGTACCGCGTACACACTTGCTTGTGGCTGCGGCTCGGTGCTCACCTTGGCCTGTCATTCGCTTCTTTATTTTAATTTACTTTATTTTATTTTGATTTATTTTCTTTTCTCGACAAGCATGTGTTGAATCTTGCTCCGCTAAAACCCCGTTCGATCAAGTCTTTGTCTTGACGCTTTGCAGGACAAAAAACGCTTCGTGTATTTGTCAATATATGGATGTCTATCCACCAATCATTCACCTATTTCGCTGCCCAGGCACAGTCCGATCTTGACCCAGTATCCATCGATCGCTGACATCCTCAGTTTCTTCTCTCTTGTTTTGCTACAGCCCAAGCCGCGACCCCTCATTCCTCTTTTGTTTGTTCATATGCCTCAGGCCCCCTCCTCTCCCCACGTACACCTTGCGAAACATAGCGAGTTCCACATAACCGCACTAAACCCAAGGTATGGCTGGTGTTATTTTGTACCACTTCTCACTGTCAATGGCGACGGCTCGGCGCTACGCCACCTCATACACACACAAGCAAATCAAGGCAAACGCCCACTGTTACCATATCCTTATCCTTCCTCCCTCTCCCTTGCCCCCCCAGCTTCCCGCCTCCCTCTAATCCCCCATCCCATACGCCCACTACCACTACCACCACAGGACAACAGCTCACAGACCCCTCAATAACAACACTGGCCTATTCCAAGCCTTTCCAGAACACAAGTTGGAGCAGACTCCTTGTTTTCAACGAGGGCGAGACAATAGCACACCACAACAAGAAAATAAGGCCAACCAGGGAAGCTCAGGCTCTTCCTTGTCGTGCCCTGTGTTGCTTTGGCCTGCCTACAGCAAACAAAGACCAAGTCCCCTTGCTTCCTTCCCCAGAAGAAATCCGATCAACTTCAGTTTAAAACCAGCCTCCCCCCTCTCCCAAAGTCGCGAATTCGCCTGGTGTGTTTCTGTCTCTATGATGGCAACACCAAAAGGGTAAGTGTCATGACAATTAATTCCTCGTCCCCTTTCGCTCTCGACCCGACCCGATCGACTGCACGCTTTATACTTTCCTGGTAGTTTCTGCTCGTTCGCTTGGTTTCATTGTGTTCTCTTGATAACGCAGTTGGGGGCTCCCTACTTCTCTTCTGCCCCTACGCTGCATTGACTGCATCGCTCATCGCTGCTACGACTGGCGACAATTATACCAAATCGCTCCCCCCCCCCCTCTCCGGGAATGTGCTCGAATATGACCTCAAAGTTAGGGGCATCTCTAATAGGGCCTAGCCCAGTTTTATGCCACTTGCGCCTGAGATGGGCCGTGAGCATTAATTTGATGATGTTGGTTTTCGATGAATCTTCCATATCGAAGAATAGGAAGAACGAAAGACGCACTGCAGTACCACGCAGGTCATTCATTACCCCATATAGCGTCGCTGGCTCAATGCAATCGACTGTCGTCTGCCCGCTAACACGTGTTTCGAGGCAACCAATCATCGGTGGCAAAAGATGCTGAGTTTTCAACCACAGTTGAGTTGTTTCTAAACCAGCAATTCCATCGCGTTAGTCAAAGCTTATTCTCAGTGTGTGGCGCAAAGAAAAAGAAAAGAGAGCTAGAAGTATCTGGTTCCTGGTCTTTTCTTCTTGTGCCAACCTGCAATTCGTCTGTTCTTCGGCCTGCCCTCCTATAGTTCGTTCCATTTCCCATTTTACCCTACCCGCCACTAACAAGCTGGGAGCCGTCTTGCTTGTTTTGTTGGACGGGCGAAGTGAAACGAGCATTCTTGAGGCCGGCCCATCAGTTAAGTGCCTTCATTCAACATGACTAGTTCTTTTTCCAGTAGTGGAATTTGGTCTTTGGCCGCAGCCACGGACACACGCACACCCCTTATTAATCTAGTGATCCATATCGCTCTCTACTTATCCGCCCCTTTTCTTTTTCCGCTGCTCCAACAGAAATCCTATTCCCCTCTTCTTCTCAGCAGGTCAAAGCTTTCCCACATCACCTTACTTTTACCTCAAAGACAGCTGCAGCCAGGCGTCTGCAAGTCTAAGGTGTTTTTTTTTCCTTTCTTTAATCCACACACACTCGTTTTTTCCCCTACTCAGTGTGAGCGGTAACAAACGCATCCGCCCACCACTGCACTATCAATCACACACCAAGGACACGAACCCCGGAGTTAAAGAACTGCACAAAACACAGCTCGACTTGTTCTTGCCAGTCACTATGTCTGCTAACACTGGCGGCCACAGTTTTACCCCAGGCCAATTCATGAATCCAGGCCCCGCTCCTCGACCACCTGGTGATCGACCTAAGCTAGCCCTCACACCAAACACGAATCTTCCTGGCAGCATGAACAACATGGCTATGGCTCCCATGCGGAGCATGCAAACCTCAACCTACTCTGGAACAACCATTGCACTTCCTATACAGACTCGACCCATCAACAACGGCAACGACGGCCAGGGTGGCGTCGCTGTCAAGAAAGAAGGCTGGGCCCAGGTTAAAGAGGGCAAGAACTTCATTCAGCCCTGGAAGAACAAATTTTTGATCCTCCGCAAAGAGTCTCTTGATTTTCACAAGACTGAAGGCGGCAAGGTGTCCTATACCTTGTTCCTGCGCGATGTCGTCAATGTGGGCCGTCTGGAGGCTGCCGGTACAATCCTGGAAATCAAGCGCAACCCCAACGGCCCCTCCAACAGTCCTGGCGATGATGATGGCACCACTAGAACACTACAAATTAGAGTTAAGAGCGATGATGACCTCTACGAATGGATTGATTTGATCTATGGCTCCTGTCCTGGGCTAGGCGGTGTTAGTAATCCCACCAATTTCTCTCACGCTGTGCACGTCGGCTTTGACCCCTCATCAGGCCAGTTTGTCGGCTTGCCACCAGAGTGGTCCAAGTTGCTCAACAACTCGGCTATCACCAAGGAAGACTACGAGCGCAACCCCCAGGCTGTCTTTGAAGTTCTTGATTTCTACACCGATCTCACTAAGCGTGAAAATCAACCGCAACAATACAACGGTGGTCCCAACGGTGCCGCACCCAAGCCCATGGGCTATGGTGGTGGTGGTGCCTCCGTCGCACCTCCAAGACAAATCCAACCCCAGCGCCAGCCCACATTCGACAACCAAGCACCCATGCGCCCAACACCTCCCGACCAGAAACTACAAATGCAACAACAACAGCTTGCCCAACAACAGCAACAACAGCAATTACTACAGCAACAACAACAGCAGCAGCAACAACAGCAACAGGAGGCTTTGCGAGAGGAGCAGCGCAAGAAGCAGATGGAGGCCCAGCGCCAACGCGAGCTTCAAGAGAGAGAGCGTCGGGAGCAGGAAGCCTACAATGCTTCAATTCCGCAAACAAAGATTCCTTTAGCCAAGCAAGAACTAGGAGGCTATGGCTCTCCATCGCCCGAGCGCTATAATCCCACGCGCGCTGCACCTTCCACCCCTAACAAGGGAGTCCAGTCCCCAGCTCCCCTTCGTGCCCAGCGCCCAGCGCCCCCTGCCCCAGGCCGTATTCCCGCATCTACTAGCTCATCCCAACGCCCTCCACAGTCTTCATCTGGTCCTCGCTACCAAAACACTGGCCCTACCGGGTCTTCTCAGCCTCGTGCCTCCCCTGGGCCATCAGCTTCTCAACAATCCAGGTTGCCAGCACCCATCAAACCTCTCAATGTGTCCAAACCTATGCCAGCTGCCCCGCCAGCGGATGATCCTAGGAAAGATGCCGAGGCTCAGCTCAGCAAACCTCGTAAGGAGAATGTGCGCATGTCAACCATGTCAGAGGGTGAAATCATGGCGCGCCTCCGTGAGGCCGTATCTAAAGAAGACCCAAACATGTCGTACCAGAAGCAAAAGAAGATTGGACAGGGCGCTTCTGGCTCTGTTTACGTCGCTAGAGTTAAGCCTGATACGACATCAAAGCCCGCACGCAGAGTTATTGAAAGCAACGAGGCTCGCACTGGTCGCGCCGACAAGCCTGCGTACGTTGCTATCAAGCAGATGGATCTAGCTAACCAGCCGCGCAAGGAGCTGATTGTCAATGAAATTCTGGTCATGAAGGATAGCCGCCACGAAAACATTGTCAACTTTGTTGATGCCTTCCTGCGCAACAACGGCGCTGAGCTGTGGGTTGTCATGGAGTATATGGAGGGTGGTCCTCTTACCGATGTCATTGATAACAACCCGGTGATTACCGAGGAACAGATTTCGACTATTTCTTTGGAGGTAAGTTCAAGCATAGATGAGCGAGTTCCTTATCTCGCAAGGCGGTTACATGTCTGGTCTACATGTACGCAAAACTAACATTGTATTTAGACTTGCCGTGGATTGCACCATCTCCATTCGCAGAACATTATTCACCGTGATATCAAGTCCGACAACGTTCTTCTGGATGCCCGGGGACATGTCAAGATTACTGATTTTGGTTTCTGTGCTAAACTGTCTGATCAGCGATCTAAGCGTGCCACAATGGTGGGTACTCCGTACTGGATGGCCCCCGAAGTGGTGAAGCAAAAGGAATATGGCCCCAAAGTTGACATTTGGTCGCTGGGTATCATGGCTATTGAGATGATTGAGTCGGAGCCGCCTTACCTGAACGAGGAGCCGCTAAAGGCACTCTACCTAATTGCCACCAATGGGACACCGAGACTTAAGCGGCCTGACAAGCCCAGCAAAGAGCTGCGTGACTTTTTGTCATTCTGCCTCTGCGTCGATGTCCCGAGGCGAGCGTCGGCCGAGGAGCTATTGCAGCACGAATTCCTGAAGCATGGCTGCTCACTGTCAAGTCTAGCAGATTTGTTGTCGTTTAAGCTTACAGGCAAATGAGATGCACAGACAACGGAACACTTTTCTGAAATTATTTGAATAGCAGAGCAGATATTTTAGGGGCAGAGAAAAAAAAGATGCGAGAAAGAAATGCAAAACAGGCGAGGCGTTTCTTTTCTCCAAACTAATATAGCGCTTTCTTTTTCCTCGGGTATGGCGAGAGAGCGTGTGGAGGGAGAAGGGGGAAGACAAGATGATGAAATGAACTATGGAATGGAACCCCGGACGACAAGAGTACGCAATTGATGTTGATACAATGGGATGGACGACTTGATTGGGTGACTGACCGACTTACTTTGCCTAGTTTTCATCTAATGGGTAAACGAATACCACACCAACAACGGCAACAACATGACAACAACTTGGATACCTACAATGGGAGGGGATGGAGGGTGGCTTTGCTTGCCTTTATTGGAGGATCATCGAATTTCTGTGTTTTTTTGTCTTGATTTCTTTTTCCATCTCTTTTTGTTTTTTTGCACATATTCGTTCCCATGCCCCATCTACTTGCTCGCCTTATCATTTTTGCCCCAAGAGGGCGAAAGGTCGTCTTGTTTCTTGTTTTTTGTGTATTTATGTAACCTTTTCTATCTAATATCATACTTTAACCTATTCGAAGTTGGTGATGGGGAGATCAAAACGGTGCCTTCAAAACGTGAAGAAAAAAAAAGAAAAAAAAAAGTTGAAAAAGAAAACACATTCGACAACGACAGGATTCGAACCTGTGAGGGCGAACCCATATGATTTCTAGTCATACCCTTTAACCACTCAGGCACGTTGCCGATGTCGGAAGTTGCGATATCTAGGGCTATGTCGCCGGAAGCCGGCCCGCGCCGGAGACCCGGGACGAGACGACAATCAGGCATCACCGGCGCCGGCAGAGAACAAGCAGACGTTAAAAACAATTGAATTTTCGACAACGACGACAAAGGCATTAAATTATAATTAAATACAAATTTGAGAAGTAGAGGACGGAAGAGAGAATGTCCG
>JAZBQP010000480.1:0-12880 GCA_038407015.1 Ceratocystis ficicola | reverse complement strand
TCAGTGCATCAGTGGCATACACTGTTCTCGTTCAACCCTCAACAAATGGGAGATTTTGTCTTTTGTCGAGGGGATGGACGGCCGACCTCAAAGGTGCCATCCCGAGGGTTGTAGGAGGGAAGGTTGCAAAAATGAATTTCTCCGTTTGTGATTCCGTGATAATGCCACAAATGCGGCATCTGTCAAAGGCAAAGATCCGATATGGTCTAGGGGCTAGGATATCTCGCTCTCACCGAGAAGGCCGGGGTTCGATTCCCCGTATCGGAGACGCAATCACTGAAATAGTGATTACTTTTTTTTTTCGTTCACCAGAGCGCAGATTGCCGCTTGCCCACTCTCATTTCATTTTGATTGCGGGATTTATGGGAGCGTCTTTTGAGAAACAGAACGTCAGCCCAGCACAACGACACCGGCTCAAGAACTGGAGCAAGTCAGGGCCAAAAAAAATCAGCTAAAAGGGTTAGAAATAGAAGAGAAAATGGAGAGGCTCTCCTGCCACTTCACGCACACAAGCCCAAATAGAAACAAGCATTTGATGTGATGGGGCGGAAGGACAGGATGAGATGAGGCCTTTCTTGGCGCGTGCCGCCTGGCAGCTCATGTGCTTGATCTTGCTTTGGCCCACAAAGCAACCCACAAGCCAAGCTTTTAGGTTCGGTAGGAGGGGCGAGAAGGAAGATGAGGGGAAGGACGAGGAGGGGGGGCGGCAAGGAAAGACGGACAAGCAACCGGGTGGGCGAGATCCAATAGAACCAGAGGCGTGGCAGTGAAGAAAGAAAGAAGAAATAAGACACACGAGCGAATGAGAATAGGAACGTGAGAGCTAGGGGTGGTAGAGTTGCCAAGTAGAGTAGTAGTACTACTACCAGGTTGAGCCAGGAACGAGAATAAGACAGACAGATTGTTGATGCTTGTTTGGCAGGATTCGATGGCGAAGGCTGTGCATCCCCATTTCTTCGTCCAAGGAGAAGAAAGGGAGACCGAGACAGGGTTACGGGAGCTGTTCTCTCATGCTCTTATGAGGCGATAAAGAGCAAGGGCCAGAGAGCTGGTGATGTTGTAGTTGTTGTCATAGTTTGAGCGGGCTATTTGACTAAGCGTCCGAACATAGGTTTTAGCGATCAATGGGCATTTGGAGACCCTGAGAGCGGCCCTGAGGGCCAAGAACGGCCCAAGCTAAAGAGACAGACAAAGCAAAGGGTTGGAATCCTTTGCCGGTACTCATCAACGAAACGAATTCCTTGAATTTTCAGTGAATTTTCTCTTGATTTGTCTTCCCCTTTTGATGACTAGCCCATCACTTCATCTTTCCGTGCCTGTCTTGTCGTCTCCTTCAACCATAAGCAGGCTGAGCTCTTCTTCTTGCCCTTCTCTTCTCTCCCCTTCTCTAGTCTATTTCTTCTTTCCTAATTTTTTACAAAATTTTCTTCTCCCAAAGTCTCAGCCTTGTCCTGGCATCGGCCTTTAAATCTACGTACATCATCTTTTCCCTCCCCTCCCCCCGCCTCCTTTCTCTTGTCAGTACATGCACACACACACGTACACGCACAACACAAGAACAAAGCATATCCTCGTCACAATTACCCCTCGATTCCGCTGTTGACTGCGACTTCTCGCGCCTCTTCCGTGTTTCCCAACTAAGAAACACACGTGTTTCACGAGAGCGCTTCTTCCACTAGCTCAAATCACATCGTTTGATCCCTCATCGTCATCCTCATCTGCTTGCGACGATACAGCAGTGCGCCGTTCGCCTGGTCTTGCCCAGCCTCTCTCCCAACTCACCCCCCCCCCCCCCCGCCCCCCCCCCCCCGCCCCCTCCCCCCCCCCCCCCCCCCCCCACCCCCACCCCACCCCCCCCCCCCCCCCCCCAGTTGTCGCGTCTAGGCTCATACCCTCACATCGCTCAGCTATCACTACTCAACTCCTCGCCGACTTAATACCACAACCCGCCACTTGTACCATCACCGCCTCACAGTGACCGATACTATTCCTCCGCTAAGCCTCCATACCACTCCCGTGCTTTCCCAGGCTCCCCTTCAGGCCCCTCGCCTCCACGCCCCTACCCGTCCTGGCTTGTCCTAGCGACAGACTTCTGTGACCTGGCCTGGGGCAGCGTCTTTTGCGCCTAGCCTGAGCCTGTGGTCGACGCTTCAAAGCAGAGGAATGAGCCGCGTTCAACAGCACCACCAGCAGCAGCCTCCTAGAGACTCAGCCAATAGCAACCCCCAACCTATCACTACCACCACCACCGCCGCCAACGGACACAGCAATGCAATCCCGTCCAGCCCAGCCGCCGCCGGCCCTAATCCTACAAGTTCAAGCTTGTCTTCCTCCAAGCCTGCCGGCGGCGGCTCCAGCTCCAGCCGCAAGCTGTTTTCGCGTTTGCGTCTGCCCTTCAAGTCCATAAGTCGCACACTTACCGACTTTCACATCATGCCCAAGGAGCCTTACAAAGTCCATACGTCCGGCGATGTAATCGAAGGCTGGGTTGTCCTGGTTATTGAAAAGCCCATTCGAATCACCCATCTAACCGTGGCCCTCCACGGCTATGTTCGTGTCTTCAAAACTACGGCTGCCGTCCGCGAGACTGTAGCCCCGCCACTGGGCCAGCTGGACTCCCCCCGAAACCACGGCAATGGATACGCCTCTCTATTCCAGGATGAACAGGTCCTCAGCGGTGAGGGCAAGCTCGACCGTGGCCGCTACAGATTTGGCTTCCGCCTTCTCTTCCCCAACCGGACCCTACCAAGTAGCATTGATGTACGTCGCCATCACCCGCCTATCCCCTTTCTTCTCCTTCTATACTTGCAGCCTCTCCCAAGCTAACTTTTTTCTCTCCATCTTCAGTTTGAGCGCGGCACAATTTGCTACGATATCGTTGCAACCCTAACACGCCCAACAACCATCGGCCCGACCATGCAATGTAACCGCCCTGTTCTCCTTGTTGAAAAGATCGATATCGGAGTAGTAAAAACTCCCAAAATGAAGTCTGTAGTACTTGAGCCAATTTCGAAGTCGCGTCGAAAAACTCGCAGGCGGATGGGCACAGGAATCGATAAAACCCCTATAGAAAAAATCTCTGCTGCTGGCCATGACCAGAATACTGCTGAAAACGAAATCATCACAGTCGTATCTGCCACCGCAGATGTCGAAGATGCTGAATCCGCTCATCAATTAGCCATTGGCGATGGTGTCATGTATGCCCGGGGCTCTGAACAGGGTGACGTCCTCAGCGAGGCCAGTGTCGAGACCGGCACTGCCAGTACTGGAACTGGCACGGGTACTGGCACCGCCATCAGCTACCGGCTAGGTGACGCTTCGGGTCCGTCAAATGCTGGATCTGGCACTCCGACAAACTCACATATCTCCATGAAGACCGCCAACGTCGAAAATAACACTATTAGAGCCGATCTCGAACTTACCAAGGGCGGCTTTCTGCCTGGGGATACCATCACCATCAGAATATCTGTGCAGCACATTCGTCGCATGAAGAGTATGCATGGGATCATCGTCACCCTATTTCGTCACACGCGCATCGACATGTCTCCTCCTGATGCCCTGTTTGACCCACGGCTAACCAAAGAAGAGCTCAAGAAGCTTACTAATGATGAGACGTTTCCCAAGTCTCGAGCTGGTATTGCCGGCCTCTCGCTGTCTTCAACTACTTCACTTAGCGTGTTTCGCAAAGATCTGCGCCAAAATGTACTGCCCCTCATCATCAATCCCGCAACTCTCGAGTATTCTGTCCCTGTCGCTGTTCGTGTTCCTGAGGACGCCTTCCCTACCATCTCAAATGTCCCGGGTGAGATGGTTAGTTTCAAGTACTACCTTGAGGTGGTTCTAGACCTGGGCGGCCGATTATCCAATCAGTTCCAGAGTGGTGCCACATCGTCGGCCCTACTAGCCATGCCCCGTGCTCCACCAAGCACGGACACCAGCTTGCAAGCAGCACAGGGCAACATGATGACGGCGCCCGTTGACACTTCTGAGCTGAAGCGAGAAAAGGGCGTGATTGCTGACTGGTTTGAGGTTGTAATTGGCACGACTGACGGCGCGCGGGATGCCAAGAGAGTTAAAGCCGCCCAAGACCAAGCTGATGCTGAGGCACAACTACAGTCTGACCCACAAGTCCAACAATCGTCGCAGCACACACTATCCCTTACAGGCCAGGATGATATTATCGCCGGTTGGAAATACGACTCAAAAAGACCAATTCCACCGCCTCGATTCAATGACCCATTGTTACCACCCAATCACCCATCAAACCTTCCTCCACCACCGCCGCCACCACCACCGCCTGCTATCGCCCCAACCAACGGCATGGCGCCGCACTACGTACCCAACCCACACGTATTTGACGACTCGGCTCTCACTGAGAAGGAACGCATACGGCGCCATGAGCAGATTCTCCTACCCAGCCATGCACCCACACATGATGGCGTTGGCAGCGGCGCTGGTCCGTCTCGTGCAATGTCTCCCTCGGCACCTCCTGACGACGACGACGATATCTATGGCCTCCACTCCGCCCTTTCAGCACACGCCGCAGCCAGCTCTTCGCGTGGCGAACCTTCCGCCCCTACTCTTGATGATCTCGATGCCCTCCATGACCCACCACCGCATCACCCACAAGCTACCAGACTACCTTTTCACGCACAACCACCATATGTTCCTCCCCTCCCACAAACACTGCATCCGCCCTTCCCCCGGCCTCTTACGCATCACTCGCGCATGCCTCCACCCACTCACACAAACGCTCCCCCGCTCGCGATCGAAGACAAACAAGAGCTTGAGAGGCTACGTCTACTCAACGAAGCAAGCAGGCCGCCTGAGCTTCCCGAAGACTATGACGCAGGTGAAGGGAGTAGCAGCACAACAGTACTTTTCCATGCGTCAGCGCCGGACACCATAGAGCCATCGGCGCCGCTACTAGACGATGAGGGTATTTTTGGCCATATCCATATATCATCCATGGGAGCAGGGCCCCTAGAGTACTCACAGCGACACATGCGGGCTGCAAGTAACCATGATCAACTCCCGGCGTATGAGCGGTAAATCAGTCTGGCTAAGGTGGCTATTAGATTGTTTTTCTTTCTTCCTTCTTCACAAATCTTCTTTCTCATTACGTTGCCCTCTTTTTTATACGTCTTTTAATGGGAGATGGTCACGATACCTTGAGCTTTTGTTTTGCGTTTTTCTTTTTTTCTTTCATCCTTTCTAAGAACAATCTTCGCCTACATGGTTTGTTATATACCACATCTACTTTCTATGATGCTTTTTTTTCTTTTTTTTTCTATCTTGGCCTCGTTTCTTGTCTTGCAGGGTTTTTTCTCATCTATACACAACATTCAGATACATTCTTTGCATCTTCCCTTACCTATTCTTTTTGTATATTAGGGCGGCTCAATGACGCTGCCATTTTTGTTGGATGTGTTTGGGTTAAGTTACTTTTGTTTCTTCTTCTTCTTCTCCTAGGCTATACACAAAATTACACACATTGTATACTTTAAAACGGGCATATCCAGTGAGTGTGGCAAGCAGTGAAGTTTAGTGTTGTATCTAGTGTCTGTACCAACGAATTATTTTTTCCCTTAGCCGTCTGCTGCTTCAACTATTGTCGTCTATTCAACCCATTCTTCTCTTCCTCCCATCAAGGTATGAATGTATGACATTTACACGGGACACATGACTTGAGGCGCCGACTATCCCAGCTCATGGTTGCTTTTCGACAGCATCCATCTTCGCCTCGATATCTTCAGGTGTCATTCGGTGCATCAGCTTGACAGCCCCGGCTGCACGGCTAGGCGATTCGGGCGGGGCAGAGGCTTTAGCCACGTGAATCTGAGGATAGACAGCAGAACAAAGTCAGGACACGTTCGGCATGGAACAATCATTTCATGTAGCAGGGATGAACAGAAAAGCCAAAAACAATGGTAGGGAACAGATACATGAGGGGACACGACGTCATATTCGTCTAGCACTCACCACCGGTACATCGAAATCATACAGGTCCCTCCACATCTGGATCTCCAGTGTCTCGTCGCCCATATCGTATCCCCCTTTAGGTTCTGACAAATCCACATGGTGCAGCTCAAATGCTCGTTTCTTCTGCACCTGTGCCAGGACAGCCTTGATGTCATCGCAAAGCCCGCACCTCGCGCGTGTGAAGAGCGTGATGCGGCATTGGCGGAGAACAGGCGAGGCAATCATGACGGTCGATTTAGATTTCAAGGATAACTTGAGCAAGGTAAAGATAGCGAGGAAAGATAAAAGAGGAGCTCGAGGATCACACACCGGCTACTAGTGGATCCAAAAACAGTTAAAGTTCTTATTGCATTCGTGTTCTCAAGTGGATACATAACCCTACTGTCATCTGCAAACCCTAACATCGGTTGTAACACTATGTAAGATACAAAGAAGCTGTTTGTTCAACAAGATGTCCAGGTGGTGACTCTTTTTTGATGTCTATGCGTACAAACCAAAGACAATGAGGTTCCTAAATAACAAGAATAAAAAGTGAAAAAACTCCAGAAAAATATACCTTGCGCAGCCCATCCAAGACTGTCACATAAGTCTCTTTATCCTCCCTCTCTGCTCGCTTCTCATTACTATACACATTATCGTACTATGCTTCCCTAGACGGGGCCGCTGGCACGGATGTGGTATTCTCAGGTGCAGCAGCACCGCTGGAACTAGTTGCTGCTGTTGCTGTTGCTGTCTTCCTCCGCTTGCGCTTCTTCTTCTTGTCGGCGTCACCCTCACTATTTGGTGTTTTCTCTGCTGACGACACCTTGGTCTTCCCTGTAGCTAATTTAGCCACTGTCTTGCCCTTAGGTGCAACCGTAGCCACGGGCTTCTTAGACTTTTTGACGGACAACGGGTTCGGTTGCTTGCGGCCGTAGGCCTTCTTGTACTTCTTCTTCTTCTCGTCTGCCTTCTTCTCGGCTGCCGACTTTCTCTCGTCAGCGACCTCCTCGTCGTTGTCGTCTGCATCGTGCATCAGCACATCTCCGTCCTCCTCTTCATTGTCACTGCGCTTGCGCTTTTCGCCTGTGATCGGCCCCTTTTCCTGCTTGCGCAGCCCCGTGCGGAATTTGATGCGCTCTTCCCGCAACTTCTCCTGCACACTAACATCAGCCATGGGCTCCATGATGATGACGCCGCGACGTTCGAAAATAAGCGGCACGCCCTTAATGCTGCGCATAAGACGGCGCACATCCTGATCCTGCGTAGCAACGATGTAGTGCTTAGCGTTGCGGCCCGTGTCTTTACCATCGACAAGGGATCCAATGCACTCAACTGCACTCAGTGGCTCGGGGTGTTTGTCCGGGTGGTGGCCACAGAAGGCACGTAGGAAGTTGTTTTGTGCGTGCGTAATGACGGCCGCCATGTCGGGTTCATTCTTGGCAGCATAGAGGTGACGCATACAGCATTGTGTAATCACTATAACAGGAACAGAAAGAAAGGGGTAGTGTGTTAGAGCGAATGATAGTTGTAGAATTTGGGACAAGGCTCGGGGAGGGGAGCAACGTACTGGGCTTGATTTCCTTCGCATGCAGAGTACGCTGCAGACCGTTGACAAGGTCCATCTTCTGGCGGTGGCAGTCCTTGATTATTTCGGCATCAACTAAGACTAGCTGTTAGTCGCGTGCGTTGTTCGGCAAACCGAGGCACCGTCTGGTTATGGCAAACTCACCCAGGACCTGGTACGGCTCGCGGAAACCAAAGGACATTTGGTACTGGGCCACCAGCTTGCGGTACTGCTTAGAGCGCTTTCCTCTCATGATGGCGAGCGCAATGCGACGGCGGAGCGGACGAAGCTAGTTAAGCGTGAGCGCACGTAGGTGTGTGTATGTTGTAACGGCGTGGCGCAATCGCGGTTGTTCGTATCAATGTCGAAGATGGAGAATCAGGGTTGATATTGACCTCAGCGTCAAAAAAAAAATCGCAGAATAGGAACAAGAAATCCCAATTTCAGACAAACAAAAAGCAAGCGACAAATTCAATATTAACAAGGCCAGAAGCTGTGCTTGCTAATAGATGGCACCACCCAAAGAAAATAACCTGCTGCCCTCAAGACTAGCCGAACTTTTTGGCCCGGCAGAAAAAAAAAGTTCTAGCCCACCGCCTTTCCAGCTTTGCCCCACCGTGGTAACCCTATGTTTTGTAGATCCAGGGTTAGCATCCGGAGAGTGCTTGACGGAAATACTAATTGAAAAGCCATTATGTCCATGTAAGCAGATCTATATACTATGTACCAAGCCAAACAACAACGAGGATAAATTCCACATAAATCTATAATACCGCAAAGCAAGACCAAAACAAACAAAGAAATCCAGGTAATCGGCACTAACGGAAGCATTACAAGGCTACCTTCCTCGATTAAAAGAGCCATGTTGCTGGTGGCGTCCTAGTTAGTATCGTCGTGACCAACATCACCAAACATGGTCTAACTCTACAGCGATGCAGCGAGCCAGACAAATGGCACTGGCCGGCCATTCTCTACTCACTAGCAATGCAACGAGCTGCAACGACACTAATGTCATCTAGTTTGCCTATCCATTATGTTAGTACAACAACGGTCCTAAACGAAGCCACGATGGTCCTAAGAAGAGCATTCAAAACATACCGCCTTCGCTTGCCAGGCCCATCTCAATGGCTCTCTCCATAAAGGGGCTTTCGGCAAATGGATCAGTCGCCACGACCTTTGCAGCGGCCAGTAAAGCCTCAGCAGCATAAGCCATACGTGTACAAGACTGCTGCTCACCAGCCTCATTAGCCTCCCAGCGCTCGAGGCTGTGGGTGACAACATCGACGATCTCGTGTTCCCAGAGATTGTCGATGACGCCGTCAGACATGGCCAATACTATGTCGCCAACCTGGATATCAACAACATTGTATTTGGCATTCTGTACAGGCGTGTCAGGGCTATTGGTTCCCAGTTGGCGCGGGCAGCCAAACCAGTGCCATTCCTCAACTGACTTGAAGAGCACCTCATGTGTGCTTGGTCGCACAATGAGAACCTCGCAGTCTCCTAGATTTGTCACATGCACAACGGGGATGGGCTGTGTCGATGGCGTGTTGCCGCTGTCAGGAGCCAGACGGAAGTGTAGCTGTGCGCCGCTAGCAGTGGTAGTCCCATTGCATTCATTAGGGCCAGCAGTGATGGTCAGTGTGCGCTCGTATGCTTCTTGGAGGTACTGCACGCAGTCGGGTTGGTAGCTGGGGTCAAGCCCCGGTGCGGAGAGGGAGTTGGCGTGGCGCAAGGTGTCTTTCTCCATAGCCGCCAC
Organism: Ceratocystis ficicola; assembly: GCA_038407015.1. Lineage (NCBI taxonomy): Eukaryota > Fungi > Ascomycota > Sordariomycetes > Microascales > Ceratocystidaceae > Ceratocystis > Ceratocystis ficicola. Next base: position 3,593 of record JAZBQP010000480.1, on the reverse strand, counting down.
CCAATAGTGCAAGATGAGACGAGACCAAAGACTGCGAGAGGGCACAGAAAGGGTCAGCAGAGGCGTATTTAGAAAGGGAGACGATTATTATAAATATGGCGGTAAACCCGATGTTGACTCACCCTGCGTGGCCTCGGGGTCGCTTGGACCAAACGCCTACACCGTCATTCGCGCAGATAAAATAATCACTGGCATACACGGCATCATCACCGTTAGTGAGGCCACGGATAAACTGGCCGTCGACCTTTGGCTTGCGGTGAGTACTGAGCGGATCAGAGAAGCTCCCTGACGGGGGCGACAGGAACGGCGGAGGAAACGGTCGCGGCTGCCTCTTGGCGAACAGGCCGATGCCGGTCTCGAAACGGAATGGGAGCTTTGGCAGGGCCGCTATGGGGCCGCTATCGGCGGCAGAGGTTGTGGGTTGGTGGGTAGAAGTGGAGGCAGGAGCGGGGTGATCTGGGAGTACTGATTCACGTGAAGATGGGTTTTGCAATTGTGAAGATGAGAGGAGTCGGCGGTGGTAGGGAGGGGGCCTAAAAGGCGGGGACCTGGAAAGCAGGGCCCTTGATTCACGACAGACTCTGCATGGGACAAGAGACAGCAGTTTGTTCATTTCCGTGGCGGCAATCAGATAAGCCGCAGACGAGCTAGGCGGAAGTACGGATGAAGATATCAGGAAACAAGGGTATTATCAAGGGTTATCGAGGCAAGTCAAAGGAGATATATCACGGCAAATAAGACACAAGGGGAGCACAGAGAAGGACGCCTTCGTGATACGCTTCAGTGATGCTGAGGGATAGCCTCCGAGGTTCACGGGCCGCGTTGTCGCCGTTGTTCGGTTGAGCTTCTCGCATGAGCGAAGAGTAGATTAGAGACTTGGGCGTGAAATTTCTTCGGGCCTTAATGGCGCTTCGCATTTCCTTTTTGTTCTTGATCGAGGCGGAATCGCCGATCTCCAGAAGTAGAAAAAGGTATGTAGAAGAAAGGCCCAGATAATAATAGCGCCATTTCTGGATGGCGATAAGCAAAGCACGTGACCAGGCACTTGACTTCTTGGATTAGGTACCTCTGGCAGTCGACGTTGGTGGTGAGTTTCGAGGTGATCATTAGATGTTTTGGTGTGGTTTAACCTTGAGGAGATGCTACAGGGGTGTGGCTTTTTGACTTGATGCTTTTTCGGATACATCCCGTCTATATTGTGTGTTCATTTTTGCCTGTGCTTGCGAGTTGGTGATGTCATTCCGCTTGGTGTTGGATTGACGAGCAAATTTTTTGAATAACCCTAGTCCGCTATAACCCTGGGGGTGCTCGTATTCAGAGAGGCGCAGTTAACGGCGGCGACAAAAAGCGAAGTTGTGGCATATTCAGCAAACCTTGGCTCAAGTGTTCTTGTCCATATTTCACGGGCCTATTTCACTCCTTGGAGAAGGAACAGCTACTTTGCGGGGGTGGCTGGAACTTGTCAACTTGTTAAACTTACCTGGTGCCCTTGAATGATGGGACGCGTAGACCCTTTGCAGCGCTATGCATCAAGATGTGATGGACAGGTCGTGTTTGACTCGGGCCCAAAATGAGGCTGTAGAGCTAGAGCCAGTCAAGCGAATCTAGCCACTGCCAGGTAGTTACCCAACAGCTGCCTTTGCATAAACGGAGCCGATCCCGACAAGACGCCGACACATTTGGATTGTCTCTGCGATTGGCTGCTCCTTGCTTTGAGAGGCGTAGCACTCGTGTTCGTGGCTTCTTCCTCGTCAAACGAAAGGATTTCGAGTTAGACGGGAAGCTGGCTATAGAGCTCTCCACCCTGAAGCACTAGTATCCTCCAGCTCTTAATGCTATGTTCACCGCTGACTGCCGATAGTACTGAGTCTACATCTTGGCTAATGGCTTAGTTAGAGCTAGTGTGGTGCTGCTGGTAGCGAAGCTTGCATGATTTATTTTCCCTTTGCTTCCTTGCATCCCACTTAGCCCCCTAGAGACACCCGAGGACAATTTGGGTATCCTTCCCAGCCTCTTTGTCTCTTAAGAGGGTGGGCTAGGAGAGGGAGAGGGGAAGAGGAAGCGAGGAAGAAGAGCCAAGACCAACGGATGGCAACGACACACCATTGGCGGTGTATGAAGATGATGAAGTCGTTGGTCCCTTCACTGTTCTGTGCAGAAACAGGCCAAGCAGGCAGCTATACAAAAGCCAAGTAGCCCTGAAGATCTTTTTTCTTTTCTTTTTTCTCTGCTGTTTTTCTACCACGGCTAGGCATCCAGCAACAAGGACTTCGTAACAAGCATGATCTGTGTATCGACAAACAAGTACGCTCCGTATTGTGTGCATTTTTGCCATTGAGCTAAGCATAAGCAATAAGCTTTTGACAACGAGAGCTGGCAGATTGAGGCTTTAGAAACATGCATGGAAACACAGACATGGACAGAGACCGGGAAAGACACGCAGACACAGAGGGGATGGAAAAGTGAGCAGAATTGCCATCTGCTCCATCTGGGTGCTGTGCTAGAGAGGGGACAATGGCATGGGGCTTAATATCATGGCAAATAAGGAGTAAAGGAAGCAGGGGATCGAAAGACATGGGAAAAAGTATACGTACGCAAACTGCGCATGTGAGGTTCAGTGCATGTAAGTCCACCAAAGCAAAGGCGATGTAATGGCGTGCGCAAGGCAAAAAAGAATAACAGCGGCAAGTAAGTCTTGGCAAGACTCGGTGTTAACATGACGGGGAGGAGGTCGCCCGCTTGCCTTCGGGTTTACACAGGATCACTGAAACCAGTGAGCCTAGCCCAAAGAGAGAGAGAGAGAGAGAGACAGAGTAATATAGGACGGTAACATGGCTGATTTGGCTAGAGAGATATCAAGAGAGGGAACGAAACAACCGAGTGACAATTTCGGCGCGACTGGAAAGAGTGGGAGGTAGGTCAAACAAGCGGCACAAGGAAGAGAGGACTGGGGACTTTAGGCTCTTTCTTTAGAGGCTGCAGCCGGGGTGCTGGGTGATTTAACCCCGGCGACAGAAGGGGAGTGAGGAGAGTGGGCAGTGTTCTCTCTTTTTTCTCGTCTTGTTATTCTTTTCCTGCATATGTTGAAACGGAAACTACAGGATGCACGAACTAGTAGTGTAATGAAAATCCAGATCTGGGCTAATCGCTGCTCTGCTGTATATGCGCTATGCCAAACTTAAAGAAGCCTAATGGAAAGCAGAGCGCCCACCGCCCAATGCAAAAAACGCCAAGTCTTTGTCTCTGGTCTTGGTCTTTGTGTTGTCTCTCCTTCTCAGGCTGTCTTTGCCGCGTTGTCGTCACAGCACTGGCCAAGCAAAAGCCAAGGCTGGCTGTGAGCAATGGATAGAGCGTAAGGAGAACGGCAGAAGAGACTTTGTTGGTAATGGAAGGCCTGCCGCTGTACCTGTGTACCTGTATTACGTATTTCTTTTTTGTTGCTGCTGTAATTCGTTTGAAATTCTGAAGACACTTCTATATAATATGAGAGATACATTACACTCAACAGATAAAGCATTACACGAAATAATTAATATATAAGCTTCTATGAATCGCGCTGTGTTTGCAATAATATTAGCAGAATGTACTGATAC
>JAZBQP010000479.1:0-12953 GCA_038407015.1 Ceratocystis ficicola | reverse complement strand
GCCTCGCTATCAGCTCGCCGCCTTGCTTCTTCCGCTCGCTGCCATTCTTCTTCCGCTTGCTGTCTTGCTTCTTCCGCTCGCTGCCTTGCTTCTTCCGCTCGCTGCCTTGCTTCTTCCGCTCGCTGCCTTGCTTCTTCCGCTCGCTGCCTTGCTTCTTCCGCTCGCTGCCTTTCCTGTGCAATCAGTCGCTCCAGTTCAGCTATACGATCTTCTGCCATTCTGATTCAATAGCAATTTCAGGAACTTTAGCGAAGAAACAAAACTATGTCTGGCTAGTTGGATATGGACAAAAGGTCAAGCTAAAATGTGGTACACTTGCGACATTGGGGATCATGAGAAGAAGAAAAGGCTAATCTTAGTCGGCAGGCTCTTGCTTGAACACAAATCTCTTTTTTGCCATCTGGGCGCGAGTCATCAAGTGCGTGTTGTCCATTCAAGTAATGTTGTTAGGCGCCACAATAACCATCCCCGAGAGTAGGGCTGCATGTCACAAACCCCAGCCCCCCAAGGGACACTTCAGCCACAGCTTCAGCCACTATGCCCATCACCAACAATCATGTGATCTCTCTATTCCACATTCAATACACTATTTGTCAACCAGAGAAAGGTCACTATCAAAAAATTGACGCTAATATGCTTCTAGATCTCCAAGCCTTTCAAAGAATGCTAGAATAAGGTCTCCAGCCTGCCACAAAGCTACACCAACCAGGTTATCCTGCCCTTCGTCGCTCACAGAACAGCATTTAATTTCAGCGCAATACCATTCCAAACCCACAGAGACCATCCGATCTAGAGCAACACGTCTACCTTGGTCGATCATTTGATGTCTCTTTAATACTGCAAATTCTAGTAGAATGTTGTGATCGCAATGTAACGGAACTTGGCTAGAGTAAACTTTTTTCAAGTCGCATCTGAGAATGTCCTTCCTGGAAAGTGTCATGTTACACAACAGAAGAAGACCCAAGCCTGCGCCTGAACATGTTGTCACAGGAAAACCATCAATTTGCCTGACAATAAGAAGCGCGGGCCATCGCCTGAATTTATTCTATTGGCTTGTTACCTCTATAGTTGGTTTACCAGAGATAGCACAAATTAACATGTTACGAGTGCAACAATGAGTGAGGAATCTGATGAGAGATTCTCCTAGCCTCTGCCCATCAAGCTTTGTCCCGGTGATCTTTGTATTGCTACCGTCTTTTCATCAAGCCTGATAATTTAACGGCTAGTCACTTCTTCTGTCGTTCTTCTCGCACCTATCAAGCCTCTTGGTACCTAAACGTTATCCAAAAAAGAACTCCCAAAGATTGGGGAGACTAAAAAGCTCTCTCAAGCGGGTGGCCCGCCTTGTATCTCCAATCCAAGGCATCGAACTTGTCAAGATTTTCTCTTTCTCGTTTGCACGAATCAAAATCAGTAATGATAGGGCTGTCTTCTGCATCCACCGTAATGCTGCTTAGAGTGATATTATTATGAGCAAGGCCTAGCATGTGTATGTAGAGAATTCCATTCTTGATATCCTGAAGGAAAAGATTTGAACTCAATAGTGTCTCAAACTTCGCTTTTTCTGCAAAACTCATGGTATTTGATGACGCAAATGCCGTAGACGCTGGCGCTGACCTCTACACATCTTAGATTCCTAGCAATGTCAGGATGTAGGTGAGTTCGCGGTGTTTCGCGTACTTCTGTCTCGCAAAAAATCCGATTGCTAATATCATACACAGTCCCTCCATTGCCATAGTGTAGGAGGCTCAATCGCTTCGCATCGCAACCTGTGGGTAGTGGCTCTAGGGCTCCAGCAAAGAATAAAGCAAATGGCAGCCAATCAATTAGGATTCATAGAATCAAATGAGGCGCAAAACCCATTTTGACTGTTTCCAGTAGGTTTGTCCTCCATATTGCTTGATCGACTTTGGTCCGTCATGGCGTTCGCCAGGGTAGCTGACATGGTATCGAACCGCTCGTCTCACGTGCAAACCAGCAGTTCGCTTGGCTAATTCCAGCATTTTCAGCACACGACGACCGTGTGTATCACGAAGTCTAAGACACCTCGAGCGAATAAAAACGCTACCAGCTGTCTTCCGCGGTGAGCTCTTACATCGGAAGCGCCCAGTATTATGTACGATGCTTATTTTGAGCAAGGCCACCTTCTTTGGTGACTCTATCTTATGTCCTTGGTTGTGGAGAACCTGCCTCTGGTCAGACCAAGTAGGATTATCAGGATATCTGACCTTGATACAGTCCGGCTAAACTTTAGGGTTAGCATCAGACAAAGGGTCTTCCTAGACAAATTTCGTTTAGGGATCCTCGATTTTGCATCTACCAAGAATAAGAAGGAAAGAGTGATTGTTTATGTCGAATGTGTTTGTCTAATTTTTGCTCAAAGAGCGGATCTCAACCAATTCAAACATCTATCCACTACTACCATGACATTTCCACCCAAGAGCAAGGATGTTGACATGTGTGTTTAAGGGTGAATAACCCTACGCAATGCCTTGGTGCTGTGGCACGAGGCCGATACTTGAATTCATGGCTTGATGATTAGAGTAGCGTTCTGGTTGAGACTACTATTAAAAACACAGCTAGGGTTCGTAGCATGGTTTTTCATTTTGTTAATGCTTTAGTATACATACACTATCAAAGCAGCAACAAAGGAAAGCGTTTTCGTGGTAACATCCCCAGATCTAGGATGACATGGATACCTTCCTCGAACCTGGCCCGCCCGCGCCGCCAGCCCCTGCTTTGAAGTCGCCCAGAACGGACTCGAGACGCCCAGCTAGAAGGCGGTGGCGTTTGACAACATCAACCCATTCAGCTTCGTCAAGTTCGGCCAGTAGAATGCTGAACTCTATGCCCAGACGACCCAAACTGCCTGCACAGTACAGCACCTGTGTTAGGATGCTGTCTCTGGATGCTCTATCACTCACTACTGGAAGATATTTGTGGAGTGTATCAAGCAGGATTTCGACAAGGTGGAGGGCAAACGTAGATAGAGGAGCAGGGCTAGGCTGAAGTGGATCCGGAGTCTCAGCATCTCGAGACATGGTAAGGTCCGAGCCGGTAAACAAACTCTTGTACATGGATACAATTCCAAAGCTTTGCTCACGGAATATCTCAATATAGCGCTTTAAAAACCGTTCCGTCTGCTGGCCACTGGACCACGTGCTAGATGCTGTCTTGGACGATTGTCGAGCTTTCTCATCATCAGCAAGCTTTTGAAGTGGACTGAGCGCATGAAGCGTAGTGATCAGTGTATCTAGTCTGCAGAGGATGAAGAGCGTTCCTAATGTCTGCTCATTCATACCATAGCGCACAGGACTGGGCGCTGACCTTCCCAGCAAGCGGGTAACACCTGGAAGATCGGCTAATACCCTCCGCAAAGAGCCGACAGCCCGTAGAGACGCGGCAAGCTTGAGCGTCGGTGTCTTCAACGAACTTATGAGACTGGTGGCGATGTCTTCCACTGCCTCTTCAGCTTGGCGGGAAATAGAGAAAACCAAAGGGGAGTTGGGATACAGCATATGGATGCGACGGATGTGGGCACTGAGATCAAGTGCCGCGGCGTGATTTGCTGGTGTGGCTGACGCAGCTGCTGATATAAGAGTTGGCAGTTCCATGAGATCCAAGATGCGATCTATATTGCGGAGTAAAAGCAGAGATTCCCGGCGCTTTTTAAGGGTCTCATTGTCGCTTGATTTGCTGTAGATCTCTGAGAACCTCGATGCTTGAGAGTCTAATTGCGGGATGCAAGCTTTTAGCTGAGCTGCACTGGCCCCCAAGGCAGGAAGGCTAGTAGATAGAGTAGCATGGTGATTTGCGGAGGCGATAATGGCTTTGTGTGAGCGTTTGGACAAGTTCTGGATGGCCAATAACGAAGTGTGTGAGGCTTGTGATAGTCGCTCAGGTTCGACGTGTTGGAGCTCGTCCACGCCAAGACCAGTCAGATAAGATAGATACTCATGGCGTACGTGGTCATCCGGAGAATTGCCCAAGCCTAGAATGTCATAAAGAGAAGATGCCATGGGATGCGGGCCGAGAAGAAAAACAGAGGAGACGGGTAGATGGTGAACAATTGGATTTCGAGGAGTTTACATACAGAAATAAGCAGCTCAAATTACAGGCTTGTCTTCACACAGCCTGTCGCTTTGCTGTTAATTGGCAAATAGGGACACAACACATGCTTCCCCCAGGAATTCGAGCCATGCTGTAGGACAGCCAAATTAGTGGGTGGAGGGAGCATGCCAGCTAACGGGGCTAGTTCCTCTTTTGGTTTTGGTGCCTATTTATGCATTTATCCAGTATAACGGCCTGTTCATTCGCTTGCCGCCTTGCCAGCCCCAACAGCACATGGCTCAGCAGGGGACACCTATGAATTAGCTAGCTGAAGTAACCAAAGTTCAAGGGGGCTTGGCCAGAGCTTTGGGGATTGATGTTATGTTATGGCTTTGCTCCTCTCCACAACCGTTTCTTTGTTCTGCAACCCCGGCTCGTTGTACATAGCTTTGGGCGAGTTATCGACCTGGCTTCTCTACTCCCAGTTTGTCGCCATCGCCATCGCCATCGCTACTGACGTCGTCATCGGCGTCTAGTGTTTCTCGTTCTTTGCTTATTGCGTGGTGCTACTGTATTGGTGTTGAACGTGTCGGATCTCGCTCGAGCATCATTATCTAGGGCTTCCCACGGCCCTATCCTACTGCCGTCTCCGTTTGTTGGGCTTGTTCAGCCTCTGCTCTTACGGCACTTTCTCCAACACCACTATCATTGTCACCACACCCGCACTCGTTATAGCCATCATGAAAGACCCATTTCCCATCGCGCCCATCCCGTGGCTGTCCGAAGCCGTGCAACCGCTTGCTGATGCTCTGAACCTGCCGACCTTGCCCCTTCACATCCACGAAGTCTTGGGCTCCGCTCTACTTTACTCCGTCATCTACTGGCCCGTTTCGCCAATTCTGTCCCGTATTTTCTTCCCCGACCATTACCCCCAACTTTCGCGTGCTCGGCAGCTCAACTGGGATGCCCATGTGGTATCGATGCTACAGAGCATAGTTATCAACATCCTTGCGATTTGGGTGCTGTATACTGATGTTGATCGCAAGAACAATGACTGGGAACACCGTGTTTGGGCCTACACCGGCGCTGACGCCATGGTTCAAGCAATGGCCGCTGGCTACTTCTTGTGGGATCTCGTCATCACTGGCATGAACCTGCGCATCTTTGGCTTGGGGACGCTGGCGCATGCCATCAGCGCCCTGGGAGTGTACTGTCTTGGCTTTGTACGTGACCTAACCCCGCAGCGAACTTCTTTTCCAAATGGATTTGTCTTCCTTCCCTCTCATTTTCTCCCTTTTTACCCTCTTTTTTCTTCTCTTCTATTTCTGCCTTGCTTTTCTATGCCAATACAAAACACAAACTAACGCTGTGTCTAGAGACCCTTTGTCAACCACTATGCCTGTATCTTCATCCTGTGGGAACTCTCGACCCCGTTCCTAAACATTCATTGGTTCCTCGACAAGCTCAACATGACTGGCTCTAAGCTGCAAGCCTACAACGGTGCCATGCTCATCTTTACGTTCTTTAGCTGCCGTCTAGTTTTTGGCACATACCAGTCATATCTTACTATGAAGGACATTTGGGCCTCGATCAATGTTGTGCCTGCTATTGCCTACCTGGAGCCATCCAAGCTGCCTAGCGTACACCAATATACAACTGTGGATAGTGCTATTCCTGTTTGGCTGGGACTAGCCTACCTGGCCGCCAACATCACGCTCAACAGCCTGAACTTCTATTGGTTCATCAAGATGATTCAGGCTGTCGCCAAGCGCTTCACGCCCGTGAAGAAGCCCCTGGCGGAAGGAAAGGCGGATGCCGGATACACAACCGCCATGCAGGCTGAAAAGGAGGCCATCAAACGGCGGAAGACCGGCGTGGAAGAGGAGAGAGCCCTTTTGGATGAGGCGGGTTTGTGATTATGATTATCCAGCTCGCGATTATTGTTTTCACCATACCTCTAAGGGTGTCAATATCTAATTGTCAGAAGGTAGTCGCGGTTAGCGGTGGCAGTTAGGCTCATGATGGTGGTGCGAGATGGTTCTAAGTTGCGAACATGGTTTTGTCTTCGTGTTTTATATTGTTTTTCTTGGGTGCGTGGCGCAAATAAATTATTTTAATTGATTGTTTTTGTCTCTACAGCTTGCTGATTCTCACGATTTCTAGATGGAATTAAATGTTTTGACAAACTCTACTACAAGGGGTTGTCGTAAACTAGGGGGAAGATGGGTGAGTAGCGAGGCCGCCTCGGGCGGCACAAGCACGGCTTTACATTTTCCAAGAAGGCTGATGTCATCACGTATCATATTGGCGGTTACGGAGAGAGGGGGCCTTGACAACGGCATGTAAACAGTGGTAGGCGCCCAATGGACTTGAGACATCTACGCTTGAATCGTTGATGTCATTTGGTTCAATGTTAACGCCAACTAGAGCATAGCTATTAATATTTGTACGGAAAGGGCTATGGGCAGCATCAATCTGGATTAAACTCTACAGCATTCATGCCCAATGCGAGCAATCATGATGCCCTAAGATAGTACAAGGCCATCACAGTGTGCCATGAGGCAACTAATGATCTAGGCTAAAGACCATGTACAATAAGGATCGCTCGTTTTGCTCCAACTCGAATCTATCTTCTTTTTATGGGAAATACGCTTGGGAACCCCTAACATTAATGCTTGTCCTTAAAAACGAGGTTTAGAATTGTTAGTTAAGATTACCAAGATATCTGACCCTGTTGCGAGGCGCCACGACCAACATACCTCAACAGTGGGGTTATAAGGGTTGCACGTGACTTCAGCCACAGCTCCACCCATCCATAGCCACCGAGGGCAACGCCCCAAAAGACCACTGGAACACCCATGCTCATCTCACCCATAAATGAACCATTCGAGAGGAGCTGGGTGGCAGGGAGAGAGGGAAAGCTGGGGCGTGTGTGTACTGAACTTGAACTAGAATAGATTAAGGTCTACTGGAATAAATGATCATAAGAACTAACAGACCCTGATATAGTTCGGCTGAACGTTAGGGTTAGCATCAGACACAAAGGACCTTCCAAGGCCCATGTGCTTGGTCTAGACATGGTAGTGATGGACGTATAAATCGGTTGAGATCCGCTCTTCAAGCGAGCATTAGTTAGACACAGAACAATCAATCAATCTCTCACTTTCTTCTTCTCTTTACTCACAGGACACTCAGTATGTCCTCCTAATATTTACTGTTAGTTAGCGGTTAATAGATTGTTGTGAGGCGCCATAACGACCATCCCCGAGAGTAGGGCTACATGTCACAAACCCCAGCCCTGAAGGAAGCACATGACACCTATAAAGGTGCCATCCTATAGAAGTCATGTTGTTAGATAGAATGTAGAACCCAAGTGGAAAACAATACACCTGATTGTGATACGACTGACATAGATCGTCCTCTTCTGTAACAAAGAGACTGAGCCTAGCTAACTTACCACCTGTTGCTAGGCAGTTGGCATCCTCCCCTCTCAATGAAGCAAAATTGAAACCATAGAAAAGCTTGTGTTTGTGCTTGTTTGCCCCATTTAAAATCTACCTACCTACTATACGACAGCACGTTAGATGAGAGCAGCTTAAATAGTGTTGTCTTCTGATGCCCTTTCCAGACACTGAGCTGCTCTAGATGTGTCTCGACTTCAAGGATCTCCTATAGCTTTAGAATGAGGCCTTGCCATCAGACGCTACCTAGGCCAAGAAGGCTCTAACTCTTTACCTTGTGACACCCGACTTAAATGTATTAGCCTAAGCTTAGACCAAGGACTGCTTGCTCCAACAGAGTACACGGGCTATATCCTCTGCTCAGCGAAGCAGTTGTCTCAATTTCAAGTTGCCCTTGTTTTTTAGGAGAAATAGCTTGCCAAATCTCTTGAAGCCGCCTCGGCATTACTTTTCAAACACATCATGCTCATTATCCCCATCACTCCCCTCTCATACCCGCACGCATTCTCCTCACATTCGCCGAGCGCAGCTATGCAAATCATTTTGTGTCACGATTGCTAGCATGAGCGCAGGTCATGGCGGAATTATCTAGAAGTAGCTGTCAGGGAAGGTCGGGGCTGGCGGGGGAGAGGCGTTGGGGAACTTGTGATGAGGCTGGTCATAACCCAAGAACATGTCTGATTGTTTTTGAGATATCTAGAAAGGAGAACAGCAATTGGTTTTAATAAATAAGATGCTTTATTGCTTTTTTATCAAAGAATATATGATGGAGATGGTAAAGAAACTGGGCGCTCGTTAATAATTTACATTACATGTAGGTTATGACAGGAATCACATTTCACGCTTAGTTCTAGTTCAAGGACGTTCAGTACGTCCTAGCGGCTTTTATTTCAACTGCAATAGACTCGAGAAATCCCTATGCTAAAGGGAAAATTACAACTCCGAAGCTAACCGAAAAAATGAAGGTGGGAAATGTAAATGCCATGACAGTGATTGGAAGAGGACAAATGATATCGACCCTGTCGAAAATGTGGCTTGAACCAAGTCAATACTATGCGTCGGCACAATGTAGAGATGCAAGAACAGGTGCATTTCCTTGAAGAATAGAGAGCAAGTTGAAGAGGAGAAGAGATAGAAGGCTTTCTAGGTGTCTCGCAGGCTGGAGACTTCCAAGATGTCGCCTAAGCCAAACCTTGCAAAGATTGCAAAGCACTACAACAGAGGAGAGAAAAGGAACCTAATTTCCCTGACGAAAGAGCCTGGTGAGCGGGAAGGTGGTGTAGGTGACTGAGAAACACTACCCTAGAGGTGAACCCCATGAGAAAGTCCACATGAAATAAACAGGGACCCGGGCGAAGCAACAACTGCAGTTGGAAATACAGCCTTTGGAATGAGCATCGAGAAACCTACAGGGCCAAGGGAGAAAGCCAGGCACCGTGCCAGATCCTCTTTAAGCCGACAGAGAAGCCTGATGAGCGGGGAAATGATGTGGGTGGCCGAGAAATGGCTCACCCTCAGCGAAGCCCATGAGAGGGCCGAAGTAGAATACCTAAAAGGAAGGGCCACAGCCGGGATCACTGCCTTTGGGATGGGAATCGACGAATCTACAGGGCGAAGAGAGAAACTCAGGCGCCGTTCCAGAGCCTCCATGTGTTGGAGGGGAGACTGGGAAAGCGACAAAGAAAAGAGAAAGCAACGAAGTTGCTGTGGGCGGTAGGACTCGATGAGGGGAGAAGATATGGTAGTGGCTTGAAGACGCCACCCCAGAAATGAAGCCCACGAAAAGGCCCAAATGGAATACTCAAAAGGAAGGGCCACAGTCGGGGCCACTACCTTTGGGATGGGAATCGACGAATCTACAGGGCGAAGAGAGAAACTCAGGCGCCGTTCCAGAGCCTCCATGTGTTGGAGGGGAGACTGGGAAAGCGACAAAGAAAAGAGAAAGCAACGAAGTTGCTGTGGGCGGTAGGACTCGATGAGGGGAGAAGATATGGTAGTGGCTTGAAGACGCCACCCCAGAAATGAAGCCCACGAGAAGGCCCAAATGGAATATCCAAAAGGAAGGGCCACAGCCGGGGCCACTGCCTTTGGGATGGGGATCGACAAATCTACAGGGCAAAGAGAGACAGCCAGGTGTTGGATTAGAGCCTCCTCAGGCCGAAAAAAGAGAAGCCAGGAAAGCAAGGCGAGGAAGGACGGTGTTTTCTTCTCAGAACACCAATTTCCGGCGGGGAGAAAAGACACCCTGTGGCAGACGGCCATTTCTGGAGCGAGGATACCAGACACAGACCAAGGCAGAGAAGGGAGGAACAGGAGAACAAAATCCAGGGCTATCCCAGGAGAAGAGGGACTGAGTGCGGTGGCTCTGGTGATGGACAACGTGAATGAAGATGGTTAAGATCTGCTCCTGGCTTAGTTCAAGCGGAGGAAAACGAGGGCCTTAAGTGTTCGCCAACAACAGCGCTCTGCCAGCCCCTCAGGAAAACTTGGCCCCAACAAAATGAAGGAAGACATAGACAAACGTATTTTTAGGGCAAGCCTTTGGTGTTTGCTAAAGATTGCCTTCACAAATTGGACCAAGAGAGAAAGTTGCTGGGGGCGATCAAGTAGAGATGTATCCATGTGCACTTGATCTATCTGATCGATTACGAGTGCAAGTGTATCACACACTGGAAGTCGTTTCGCCGTTGTTTCTGCACAGTCCCAGCACATACTGCTATTTGATAGCCGGATGCTCAGGCTGCCCCGACATCGCATCAAATTTCGTCGCTTAGGACAGTCAGGCGCGACGAATGAGTCCTAGTATTAACTATTTTACCTTATTAAGTGACTATGCAGACAAATGGAAACACACTAAACTCCTCAGTTTCCAATGTCACAGTCGCTATTCGGAGGTTCAGCATGTGTTGCTATTTGTTGTCGACAATATCTGTGTCACACAGTCCTAGCAAATAGGCCCTTCAATCCGTGCATGGCGACGGAAGCACATCTCAAAGCCCCAAGAATTCATCGCATGATATGGAAATTCATCTGGGCCGACATACAGATACTACTGACAAGTAATCAGCAACACGCAAAGATGAAACAAAGCACAAGAGTTGGCCTGGAAAAGCACCAGAGTGAACATGGAAGTCCGGTTATCACATGTCTTAAAATACTAGCACTATGAATGCCCTTGTAGCATCCTGACAGAAGCCCCTGCTAAGCGATCACTCGATCGTGCATACACATTCGGCTGTCTCAGCTCTTTCGATGAGCCTAGCATGGCTGTCTTAATGAAATCGGCCTCATATCATCCTCAGCACTAGCTTTCTGTTTACTCTTGGTCTTAGCTAAATGAATATGCGTTTTTCAACATTCGACCAATTTAATATTTGTGTGCTACCCCCAAACCCATACCAGTCCCACTGTTACGGGACATGTCCCGGAATACGGACCTGCGTGCTGATCCGGTCCAGCCCTTGCTGAAATGTCTGATACGAGCTTACAAGAAGGCTCTATCATGTTCGGTAAGGAGGAGGGGATCAAGTAACAGGAGAAACCGGAAGATGTGGCCAATGAAGCATACATAGTCTTAGTGTCCCCCGATGTTGGTAGTTTAGCTTTGTTTCCTTTTTACTTGCCAAGAACTTGATAATGAATTGCATTGGACCTAACTGTGAGTCTTCTACACACTTGGCGAACCCTTCACACCCACAATAGGCCCAAGCTCTCCTGATGTGGCGGCCTTTCATTCGAAGACGCTTCTAATGAGGAAAACATGACAAAATGCCAGCACTAACTGACACACACTTATTGATATGGATAGAGGTGTTGTAAGTGATAATTGTAAATCTGTCGGTAAAAGTCAACATAGTTGTGGATTGTTGTGAGAATACCGGCGACCGTACTCAAACCCCTTCTGCCCACAAAGGTGGTGTGAATTCGGTCTTCTTGATAATGCCTGGTTTTTCCTTCTCCATCTATCGCAGGATGCGGTCTGTCACACGGTAAGAGGGGTCGACTCGGGCCAGGGCGGTGTGCCACGTGCCATGGCTTCGTCATTCATATTCTGCCACTGTCATGGACCTATTCGGTAGAACATCGGGTAAGCTCACAACAACCAATGCTTTGTGGACTGACTTGGTCAGGAATGGAAAACCTAGTCCTGAACTAACAGCACATAAAATAAAACAAACCAGGATCAGTTCACAACACTACTGAATGGGGTAGGTTCCCCACAACACACGTCAATAGGAGCATCGTACGTGATGTATAAAGGGACTTGGGGCTCCCTTCTTGATGAATTGCAAAAAGGTTTTATCTCATGACAAGCCAATTACATTAGTTGATTGAGCACTAAGTTCTATTTTTCACACATTGTGTTCCACATATTTACGTAGTGATGTTTCTTGAAGAGCTAGAATTCCCACACTGAGATAGTCATCAGTGAGCACAAAAATGTACTAATTAGGATTAGGAGAACGGCGAAACAAAAAGCCGAAAAAGTCATGTGCGTCTTGAGCAAACACATCAACAGTGTTGTGACACCCGTTCTCATGAAAAAGGCAATTTCTTCCCACTTCAAGCATCTCCATCTAGACATTGCCATTTACCCTCTCATGATTTGACTGAGTGATTAGTCATCAAGAAATAGAGCCTTGCAACTTTACTCTTCTACCTCGCTTTGTTTCATTCCTCTCTTATATTAACCCTGCCTACTATTACGCACCATTAGAATCTTGCTTTCAGCATTCCTGCAAGTAATCTTCAAACTTTGATGGCACATGCTTTATGCTGACTTCATCATTGCAATAGAACTGAGTTGGAAGCAGCTTAAGCTTTTGAACATGGCTACTCACGTAGCTAGGGACCTTTCTTTTGGTGAGGTCACAAGCCTTGCCTCATTCGAAGACGTTCGCCGATACGCAAACTGGCCTGAGGATGTCCAAGGTCCATCGTTTTTCGCTCGATTCTCCCAAAATGCAATCAAGTTAGCCATCCGGGACATATCTCTTAACCTTATTAGATCAACCGCTGAAAAGTCCCCAAAATTGAAAAAACAACTCGATGAACTCAGCCAAAACTGTGAGAACGTCAATCTAGACAACTTCAAAGTGCACCTTTCCTTGAAAAGTGGCTTCGATGTGTGGGTTGGTGGCAGTGCTATTTCGGATGATACTGTCAACAACATCATGATTCCTGAGGTCAAGCAAATTATTCGTGAAGCCCAAAAACAGGCGAAGAAACATTCTACCAAGACCTTTCACACAATCGAAACGGAGATAGAACGAGCATTCAGAATCCCTGAAAAGGCCCATCCTAGGTATGGATACCCCAGTCAGAGCCTTTGTGATCATTTGACAGCACATCACGAAAGCTTCAAACTATCCGGCATGGAGTACCTATCCCCTTACACGTCAATCGTTGCACCATCAGGCACAGGAAAATCATATACTGTTT
>JAZBQP010000478.1:0-12961 GCA_038407015.1 Ceratocystis ficicola | reverse complement strand
AAAAAAAAAATGAATCCAAAAACACGCCCCAACACAAAAAGAAGAAACCCCTTTCCCCCCCCCCCCCCCCCCCCCCCCGGAGGGTTCTTCCCCCTCTCCCACCTCGCCTCCCCCTCACCCGATCGCCCGTGCTAGCACTGCGTCCACCGGAGCCGCCTGCATCGCAGCCTGCACTACCTGAGCCACTTCATCAGCTGCAAACGTTGTCCACCAGACTAATAGGCGGTCGGCAAATTGCTCGGAGCAGCTAAACGACTTGACTACCCTAGTGCCTCGTGGATGACCTGGCGGGAAGGCCGTTCTCGAGAAGCTCGGCAGCGCTGCAGCGCTAGTACTTCTGCGGCGCTTTGAGCCTTTATCCTCCCCGTCAACCACAGGCTGTTCCAGACGGCACTCGATGTGTGACACAATCAGCATGTTCGACTGCGCTGATAAAGGCGCTTCGAGCTCACGCATATGGAAATCCAGCGCAAGCAAGGACAGGCTACCCAGTGCGCGTTCGTAGATGCGCTGGTGGCGAAATCCAGCACTACTAGCATGCGCATCAGCATCAGGGGGGAGCCATTGGCCCAGGGATTCACGTGTGCCATCGCCATGTGTGACTAACAGGCCAACGATGCGGATGCCACGCTGACGCACATCAAGCGCCGAGATGTCCTGTAATCGTGCGGTACTGGAATACACACTGTGTGCACTACTTTCGACATATATCCCCATGTCAATGGCGGGAGGAACACGGCATGCAGCCGAAGGCCAGTGGGTGCTATTAAAGGCAGAGGTGGTGGCAGGCGATGATAAGCGTGCGCTGGTTGCAAGACAGACGCCAAGTTCTTTTGGTAGTGCCGGCATGATTGTGTCTGGATTGTCAGGAACGTCAGGCGCATGGAAGAAAATGCCAGTCGCCGGGACATCTCCAGGGCAGTTGAGTCCAGTCCAATGTTCTGTAAAAAAGTGGTCGTTTGGCAGCATCTGGCAGTACAGGTGCGGGCCAAAGTTGAACTTGCGGCCGCGACTTGTTGTGACCTGTGAAAGGCAAGTTTAGACGGCATTCCTTAGATGGAGGAGCAAAAGCTTTCAAAGTACGTACTGATATAACGGGAGAAGAGCCAACACTGCCGCTTTCCCGCACGTGAAAAGCCGTAAAAGTCTCATCGTCGCCCAGAGCAAAGTGCGTGGCGATGCCATCCTTCAGCCCAAGAGTCACTGTCTCGGTAAGCTGTTTTCTGGTATACTGAGAGTCATCCGCCTTGGGTACCGGGCCGTGGACTGTGACTCCACACTTGCCAGAGCGGGCATTATAAAAGGTTAAGCCAGAGGCATAGCCATTAGCAAACTGTAGTGGAAGGTAGTGAAAAGCCCGCCAGTTGCGGTAGTACGGAATCATGATTGACAATGAGCCGGTCTCAAGCGGGCGGAAAGCGTGGTAATGGTCTGGGTCGAAGAACAACTCGCGGTCCCACAGAGGATGGATGACTTTATGGCCATGGATGAGTCTGTCGCCTTCGGATTGTAGATTAGACGCACCAAACGCTATGCGAATTACAGTGAAAGCCTATGGATGTAAGTGTTAGGGTCTTGCTAGGGTTTGTAGAGAATTCCTATGACGTCAGAGCAGCACAACTTACCGATTTCAACATGCACAACTGTTGCAAGTCTGATCCATGCGCAGCACCGAATAGGCAGCCTTTGGTCGAGCCAAGCCACGGCGACTTGCTGCCATCTACATACATAATCCTGAGCCCGCGAAGCCCATGCTTACTAACAGCAAAGCAGATGCCTCGTGTTGCGATATCTTTCACTGGGATACTGGCGGACCCAGATTTCTCAGTGTTGAAGTGCAAGTCTTTAATGTAGTCGACAAAGAACAGAGTCTCAAAACTAGCCGACAGGGTCTTGAGCTCTCCGTCAAGACCACCGCGCACAGGCACTGTCACCGGCCTCACATCCAAATTGTAACGGTCAGCTTTGTGGATTAGGGGGACCGCCTGTTCGCGTGTGTGCAACATGTGCCAGAGAGGCGTTCCGTGCAACATGCGCAACAAACGGTCCTGCAGCTCAGTCGGCAGTTTTGTCTCGATGGCAACAAGCAGGCGGCCTAGGGGTGTAGCAAGATTAGCCCACGTAGAACAGCCGTGTAGTGAAATGAGGTCTTGGCTAGGATAGGCTGCAGGACGGGGAAACAGAGCACGCGTTGACACGGCAAAACGCAGTAGACGCTCTAGTTGGTCCGGGAACACAGATCGTGCGACCTGCCAGCATTGGCGGTGCGCAAGATAGACACCACGCTCGGGCAGACAGCGACCACAATCGGAGTGGAGCTCCATGGGAATAGTGTTCTTGAAGATGACACGCCGCCGTGAGCCGAAAAGTGTAAGCTCACCATCGCTACGACGTCGGCTGAAGAGAATGGCATCGGCGACTTGGTGGAACGTGGCTATGTCGTGGCCATCCCAGTACACTGAGCCCAGGGACAGGAGGTGAGAGGGAAAGTTGTTAGCAAGTGCGGAAACTAGATTAGGCTTAGACCTGTTTTTTGCTGTCTGGGGCCAAGAGGAGAAGCTAGAGCAAAACTAGGGACGTGTGCTAACGGATTAATCTGTAGAGCGGCCGAATCTATGGTGATTTGCGATTCGTGCCGGCAGCTTCTTGTACTCACTCGCGAACAAATCGAATTTGCGCTGGGACATAGTAGCCGACTCTAGAGCCAGGCGAAACTTGCTATGACGCACCAAGTCACGCTGACAGAGAAAACAACTCTGGTCGACCTGAACGCTGCGATGCTCGTCGAACGGATCGGAGAAGAGCGACTTGCGGCCCTTGTGGGCGCGGCCGGGCGCAGCATGGGTTGTGGCAGTAGCGGTCATAATGAGGATGGCATTAACGGCAGTGACAGTGGCGGGATAATCATGTGAGGTTGGCCACGATCGACGAAGGGGTGAGCGGAGGGCTTATCAGATCAAAGAGAGGAGGAAGGCTATTAATTGGTATAACAGGGGTCATGTGATGGAGGCCTGTGTGAGTACAGGGGGTTCTAGGTCTTGACCTGCAATGTTATAGGAGACAGAACAAAAAGCTATAGGTATGTCCCCTCTATAAAAGCCCATTGTTTGTACCTATATTATAGCCGCCCCACTCCAACGCTGATTTGCTTGTCAAGCTCTCAGCTTGAGCTTGAGCGATAAGATAAGCGGCAGATAAGATAAGTGCCATGTAGCCGAATTCAGGAACATGTGGCCTTCCGGGAGACCCAAGCCTGACCTAGACCTCAAACCTCTTTGCATCTTCTTTTTATTTTTCTTTTGTTTCCATCGTTCGTGTCGTTTTTTTCCTAGTCTTCGCCTTGTCATTATGCTTTTCAAACCCTCGCTTCTGGCCGCCTTGGCCTTGACTGTCTTTGGTGTTGCAGCCCAGGACTCGGTACGTTCTTTGTATCACAGTGTGTCCTAACCCAGCTAACCACCTGGTCTTTCTAGGCCACTCCCAATACTTCTGATGAGGCGCCCAACGCCGAGTTGCCACCCCTGCCGGCCAAGGTCACTACATCGTTCCCGAACTCGGATGCTACCCTAGGTCTGAAGCTGGTCAATGGCAACCCAACGGTGGCACGTATTGAGCTGGAGAACCAGGCCGAAGAGGCAGTGCAGCTGGCCTTTGTCGGCGGCCGCATCGCCAAGCCCACTACACCCGACACTATCATGGTCAACCTTACCACTACACCGTATGGCGAGAGCATCCCCGCCGGAGAGACCAAGGCTGTCGAGTATGCCTTTGAGCTGGACATGAATGCGCAGGAAGTATTGCTTAACCTGGTTGCTGTCGTGGCAGACTCGCACGGCCAGACATACCAAGTAATGGCCTACAACAACACGGCGAGCATCGTCGAGCCGCCCGTCAGCCTGCTCGACCCCCAGATGTAAGCGGCCTTTCGTCCCCCCACCCTCACGACCAACATCTAGTTACTAACACCGCTATCTTTCCGTTGCAGTCTCTTCCTTTACCTGGTCCTGATGGGCACCTTTGGCGGCATCGGCTACTTTGTCTACTCCACTTGGGTTGAGCCTCTCCTAGCTCCCCCTGCATCTAAGCGCCCACAGAAGGCCAAGAAGGCTGTGCCTGTTGTCGTTGAGCCCACCTCAGGCGATGAGTCTGGTGCCGCTAACGCTTCCGGCTATGACGAGAGCTGGATTCCTAACCACCACATCAACAAGCCCGTTTCAAAGCGTGTCAAAGGTGGTGCTAAGGGCAAGAAGAGCGAGTAAGGCTCAGTAGAAGCTGTGTTTGGGACAGGGCAGATGTGATGGCAAATATATGTTGTCGTGTGGGTTGTCAAAGCCATGTATTATATATAACTCGGGGACCTGTCGGTAGCATTCTTGATTGTGGTTTCAGCTGTATCCTTTCCCTGTCCGCTTGAATCGCCATAGGCCATTTATTTTGTACAAGCCATCACAACTTTTTCTGCGCCCGCAGTTCCTTGACCTGTTCTTCTAGCTTGGCTACCTCGTCTAAGCCATGTCCGGATGAGTTAGCGAGAAGCATGCAATCAAAGAAGCATGCAATTCAATATCTGAAAAACAAGAAAAAGGCTCTTACCACCACGGATCTTTTTAACGTCATTGTGCTCTAGCTTCGTCCAGCCGAGATACAACAACTGATATGTGAACATGGCGATTAGCAAAACCTTGGCAATGGGCCGGCCAAAGGTCTTGTAGAAGTCGGTCTAGGCGAAAGGGTCAGTTTGATGCCAAGTCGGTAGTGTTCAGGGCACGAGATGCACACACATGGCTCGGGGCTGGCCGCTCAGTTGAGTAGCGTCGAGTCGGTCGGAGCGGCAGTATCTGCCAAGCCGCAGGCCAGGGCACGTGAAGATTTAGCGGGCGAAAAACACGGGGCGAAGGGGAGAACTTCATCGTGAGTGTTGAAACATGGCAGTTCTGGGCCGGGTTGGATGCAAAGTCGGCGAAGGATGGATGGGCTGTAGTAGGAGACTTATTTTCGCTAGGGTCGTCAGATGTGCAGATACTTATGGCCTGGCCCGGGTCTCATGGCCAGGAACAGGAACACCATGGCCTTATGACGACCCAGACAAGTCTGTTGAACCTTTTCTTAAATAAACTTTTTGACGATCAAGCAACCATCAGTACATGCATATACCATCGCCGTTCTCGCTGTTCCAAGATTATATGGTTGTCCTTTCCGAGTCTAGTCTTCCGAGTCTCTTTTTGTGATAATCCACACATTTGAACATCTCTACCAAACACCCCGTCGCATCTCAACACACTACGACTTTCTACCCCGTCGCAAGCGCACACGCTACACCTGCCTCTTTATCCTCTACCTGCAGTCACAATGGTAAGGAAATTCCGTCCCTTCAGTGCTCTCTAGCGCACCTTTGTCCTGTGGTGTATACGCGGGCTCCCAACTGACACCTTTCTCCACCCACTACAGAAATCTGGCCAGACCCTCGAACAGCGCCGGCGCAATGCTGTTTTCGCCAAGAAGCAAGAGTCCCGCATGGGCAAAAGCGAGGCCGACATCAACAAGAAAGTGCAGGAGAAGGCGAAGCCATCCGTGTCGCCGCTGTTTATTGGTAAATTTGATCTCCCTGCCCCGGACCCCTTCTGTCTATTCCTTTTGCCCAGCTCCTAGGCTAACCACACATTCCAATCATCTGCGTGCAGCCCTTCTTGCTTTTGTCATCATTGGCGGTCTTATTTTTGAGCTGATCGCGATGTTCACGTAAAAGATCTGCTTACACAAACAAACACGGCGGGCACATACACCATGGCCCGTTGGCTATATAAGCAGACCCGCTCTGCACCTCAACGTTTCTTCTCATGATGTGTTTCTGTTGGTGGAAGGCAGTCTTGTGTGGGCTAGGCTAGCTCGGGACGACGGCTGGCCGTAGCTTCCCTAGCACAGCTATCCCCATTCTAGCGCTTCTTCCTTTATTCCCTTTGCTCCCTTTCTCCTGTCTTTTGTTCGCGGATGTTTCTGTCCCCCTGCCCATGTTTCTCGTAGTCTCACTTATTCATGTTAGAGCAGCACCAATACCAACGACCTTTTCTTTCTTTTCTAGCGAAATATGCATCTATTAATATGAAAAAAAAAACACAATGGATATTAGATTTCTGGCTTTTCCTGCGCTCCTTCGTTCTCTATTTGTTTCTGTTTGACTCTATGAATCCATTCCCAGAGCAAAGCCTTTGCGACCCTCGTTCTTCATGCGCATGCCTGCCTCGAACTGGTTCTGTAAGTCGGCCTGCATGCGGGCTACCTGGTTCTTCTCGGTCTTGCCCACACTAGCCGTCGCTGTAGCTGCCGCAGCGGCATTCTTGCCAGCGCCGAGAAGACGCATGAACTTTTGCTGACGCTTAGCACCGCCATCTAAAGCACCAACGCGCCAGTTGGCCTTGGCGTTGCCGGAAGTTGGTTTTGATTCTTGCTTCTCCTCATCGTCAGATGACTCCTCATCGTCGCTGTCATTTTCCTCGGCAGATGACGACCCATCGCTCCCAGATTCCTGCTTCTCAGAATCCTCAATCTTCGCATCCTTCTCTCCCTCCTCTTGGCTTGTCACGGGCCTCTCATTATGCGTCGCAGCCATCATGCGCTCGTATTTTTCGCGAGTAGCCTTGCTTTCAGCCATCAGCTTGATCGCTTGTGCCTCTAGTTTCTCGGCACGCTTCAGCAGCCGCAAGCGCTTCTTCTCAGCCTTGCGCTCATTAGGCTCCGCCTTGGTCTTTCCCTTGGATTTTCCCTTGGCCTTGCTGCCTTTAGCTTTAGTGCTAGGCGCAGGCTTGCTCTTTTTTCTACTGCCGTCGGTCGTTGTGGGGGTGGGAATGTTGGCTTTGGCAGCCTTCTTGGCTTCGTTCGCTGCTTCGTGCTCGTCTTTGCGGGTGGCAGCGCGCTTTGCACGCTCAGCCTGGCGACGAGCTTTGCGCTCTACATCAACAAAAGTTCAGAGTTAGCCTGTTTCGTTTCTTAGGTAGAACAGCCGAAATAAAGGTGGAGGTATGCTCACCATCAACGAAGGGAGCGGGATCAGCCTTGGTAGTATCAGTCATGGTGGTATTTTCTACGCAAAGCAAAAAAAAAAAGTTTCAGTCTATAGGAGTCTGCCGCATGAACACGACCAGCGCTCGTTCTGACAGCTAAAGCAGCTCAAGACCTACAAGAAAAAAAAAGTTAGATTCTGCCGGGCGGTGAGCCTGATAAGAATTATCCGCCATTAAAGTGGGACATGGCTCCTTCCTTCCCTGTTTGCTGGTTCTTGGGCTTTAATCACTGACATCGGCAATCTCAAAGTTGACGTTTGACACTATGAGCGTGTAAGAGGGCCCATTACGAACAAACTGACTTTAATAAATTTGACCTTCTGAAGCCCGTGAACTGGTGGTACGAGAGCTGTTACAATTTGAGTGCAGGCAAAGTGACAAGAACAAAGCACACCAAAGGCCGCCTGTTCGCCTATCTATATACACCGTCTGCTAATGGTTCCGGTTTCTACTTCAGTGTCGACTTTGGTTCTTGTGACTCTCAGGGGCATGGTATATAATTTCTGCCACATCCTGAAACCATGGCGTGCTGAACTGGTCAGCGTCTGTAGACTGTGGCGTTGGTGCTGGCATCGGTATCAGTCCGTTTGGTTGGAGCACGTTTTGGTGATGCCCCTCCTGTGGCTGGCCCTGGGCTTGAGTCTGGGCTCGTGAAGTTTTCCCTGGTGATGTACCAGCTGACGGGCAGGGTACTGAAGTTGGAGCACGTTCTGGTGGTGGGTGAGACGATAGGGCTGCTGGCACAGGTGATACCGAGCCAAAGATCCTCCGGGCAGATGCTTCTGCTTCCACCGCTGAGGGTCTACCAGCATGCGAGTTACTCCTACGTGAGGCATCATCCAGGCCACGAGATACGACATGGCCTATGTTAATGGAGCCCCACGGCAGACCGGATACCTCGTTCTCAGGGCCGAGGTCGCTAGGTATTGGTATGCGATAGCTACTAGATGCGTGAATTCGGTTACGCTCAGCCCGTTGGGCGTGCTCTTTACTCTCCCGGTTTCGTTCACCTGAAATCGGCAGAGGGAAGCATAAGAGCATTTTGTTAGTGTGAGTGTGTATATGAAAGAAAGAAAGCGGCAAACACAAAGAAAGTGATTTGGGGAGAATCAATATACTTCATAGAGGGAGGGGGGGTAGGCTAGGCGTGGAACTAGCCAAAAGGACGTTGTCCGTTGATGCAAATGCTTGGTAAATAGGAAGGACAGGAAGAGGGCAAAAAGGAGAAATGAGGTTTCAGCTCCATGGATGGGTAAGTTGAACTTACGGAACTTTCTCTGAGCTATCCGATTTTGAATACGCCGTCTCTCTTCTGGATCTGTCACCTCTGACCAGTCATCATTCTTGGGCTGACGCTTGCCTTTTCCTGAGGAACTTGCACCGGATTGTGTCCCTAAGGACGATCTCTCTAGCTCTTTAGAGGGATTGGATGGCATTTCTATCCTGGGCGGGGTTATTTCGACTAGAGCGGCCAGCGATCTTTGGGTAGAGTGTTGGGGGCCAAAATGGCTATGTTTTCTGGATATCCCAAGACTGATGAGCTCTCTTAAACAATGCGGAAGAGGGCATGAGGGCTGGGGACAGATGTATAAAGAGTGACAGGATGCTAGACTAAGTCCGTTCACTATGTTCTGTAGACAATCATGAAGCAGAGCTTCAAACGCCTGCGCAGTATAAAAGGCTGATACAGACAGTTATTATAGTAAAGCCGAAACGAGATCAGAAGCAAGGGGAAGACGGGCGGCGTTGGTGACAGCTCTTTATCTAGTTATGAGAGTATTTGTTGTGGCTATTGTGGCTGCTGTAGTCGTAGTAGTTGTTGTACAATGACTCCGGAGTTTAGATTTGCCCTAGGATTGTAGACCTAAGCTTGGACTGGATGGGGATTCAAGCCAGCAGCCCGGTCTTCTCTCGCTCCCGTGTCGTTTTGCACAACTCAGAAACTTGATCAAGGTTTAACGTTTCCGAGGGCAACTCTCAGCCGGGACCGATGCCTTCGGTAGTTGGGAATTCAGCGAAGCTGATGTAGTCCGCCCTATGACCTTTAAGGTGTCTGTTACCTTGTCAAACAATGACTCTGTGCAATGGTTTCCGGGGATCTCAATTTCTGGCCCCCAAATTATGCAGGAGGTAGCGAACGTTGGTGCTGCTTATGTTCTAGGGTGTTTGGCCTAATTAGCACGAAATAAGAGGCTAGTAGTGGCGACTTGCCAGTAACGCTGGCAAGGCAAAAAAAGCAAGATGAACTTCAACAAACAAAAGACTGAAATTGTGGGATGTGTTGCAAGTGTTTTTCTCGTCATGTGGTGTTATGTTGTGCCTTTTCTGTGTTGGACCGTGGGAAGGCTTATGCTATGCCGTTCTATGCCCGTACTGCGACGTGCTGCGATGTGTTGTGTGACGATGACTAGCCGAAATGAATGAAATCGACTAGCTGCAATAAAAAGAAAATAAAAAAAAAAAGAAGGAAACTAAGCCGAACGCAAAGCGAGATTTAGGCTAACGACTAAGAACAGCAACTTTAAACCATCGCCTGCTTTCAAGAAAGAAAGGGGCTAAGGATCTTCGCAACCCACCCAGCGGCAAGATATCAATAACCTTCGTATTGTGAGATTATAGGTCCGGCGTTTCCATCAAGTTTTCCTTGACCTTCTGTCTTTCCCCACTCCCAAGTTTCGGCACCCCTTTACATTATATTGTGGCCTTCCCGATAAGGACGATGCTCTATTGGTTTATCCGTGGTTCAGCCGGTGTTCTCCCGGGAGCCCCTGGCCACATGAATCGGTTCTCAATGTCGAGTCGTACAACAAAGTGGACCAAGAAACACACAGTTTTGCAGTTCTCAAACCCTAGTTAGGTTCCCGCTCCTTCCAGCTGCGTTTAACGCACAAAACGGAGCAAATTTACAAGGGCCCGGCCTACCATGGCACAAGCACAGTTCTACTAAGAAGTACAGAATTCATCAATCACTTGCATGACTTAGGACAGGAACTCTCCAACATACTACATCCCAAAATGAAGAGATTGGATCCAACAGAAGAGAATCAGCTTTGACACCATGCCTGCGGTAGGGTGTTTGACTGGAACGGCCTGTCTCCGAATCATTGCCGCCCTTTTCCAACCCCTGCTTTGTCCTCTCCTAGTGCTAACCAACTTAGGCCACGCTTAGGATCGTCTGTTTGAGTGTACCCCCCAATCGGTGTAAGACGTATCCGACCGATACGGCGTCTAGAAAAACCTCGTTCAGTGATTATCCGAGCTCAAGTTCTCGTTCAACCACGTGATACCCGCTTCTATTTTTCCTCGCCTGCAACCCCAAGGACTCAGAGGGCTGATGGAATTGCGCCCAGCGGATTTTTTGAAGAAAAAAAATCACAATGAAGCACAGCCTCATCCACCCACGCCTCTTCGACTCTATCATCGTCACGCCACCGTACAATTGCCAACACTTGTCTCCATCGCCACACTTCTGCTAGCATATAATACTTTTTTCGTCTTTTTTGTGGCATTCTACTCCTCGCCAGCAATGATAAAACCATAGGCCAGAGTACGGCTATTTGACCATCTGCTCTTTCTCTAGAATTGCTACAAGGACGTTGTGTTTCGTCTGTAAGAGATTTGGCCACTAAGCTGGTTAAGCAGACGCCCAGGAGAACTCCGGCTGAAGCCCGGATAAACCAATGGAACATCGTTCTCATCAGAAAGGCCATCACACAAGAAAAGGGGGTAACGAAACTTTGGAGTGAGCGAAAAGATAGACATGTAAGCCAAACTTGATGGAAATACTGGGCCTACATTCCCAGAGTAAGCTCCAAAACAAAATTCCCGGGATCGGCCAAGACAATTTGTCCGATTTATCCGACGTTGGAACATGCGGCGCAGCGACTCTCCTTTTCTGCTAAATTGTGATTCATAGCGACGACAGCCCCAAAAAAGTGAATTTGGAGGATTCTACTAATTATCGGAAATCAGGTTTGCTCTATTAAGATGCTTAGCCTTCAACATTCTGTGCTAATTCACCACATTTTGCCGACGAACCCGGAACTTTATGGTGTTTGGAACTTGAACTTGAACTTGAATATATTTAACGTCTACTGGAATCACATAGATCAAACAACGCCGGGCTGGTTGCCGGACAGACTTAACCCTCTGCGAAGGTTCACTGACCGGATCACACGAGAGGAGCAAAGGTTGCTCCCAAGCAAGCT
This sequence comes from Ceratocystis ficicola, assembly GCA_038407015.1. Lineage (NCBI taxonomy): Eukaryota > Fungi > Ascomycota > Sordariomycetes > Microascales > Ceratocystidaceae > Ceratocystis > Ceratocystis ficicola. The sequence continues at coordinate 1,695 of JAZBQP010000478.1, read as the reverse complement.
TGTGACCCATGTAACCCAGAAAGTGGTTATAGTCCGAAAAAAAAAAGAAAAAACATTGTAAAAACAAAACAAGTAAAACAGAAAAGCAGAAACAGAAACGACTGAAAGCACGTAGACAAAGGAAAGGAACTAGAAATTAAATACCACCACCTCTCGTCTCCTCTACCACTACCCGAAATTTCCTCTACTTGGGCTCTAGTGTCTCTGCCAAGTATCTGCAAGACTTATCTGTGACCAAGAGTTTGCGCACAAATCTTGCTGACAGTTTTCTCACATTGCCTCGATGTTCCCATGGGTGCCCAGGAGCTTTCGGCTGGCCACAACCTGTGACGTCCCAAGATGTGGGATACTGCGACTCTTGTCCTTCATCCAGGTTTGGATGTCCTCTTTGAGGGCTTCCTTCCACCGTCTGGCCGCTGCCAGCGACATCGTCGCTTTCGTCACCAGAAGGGCATCACTAGTACAACCGGCTTTTGCCGGTTTGTTGACGGCTTCGTTGCCTGGTACATCGCAGTGTCCTGGAACGCAATGTATCTTTCCCGTTGGTTTCAGCAGTGCCAGATTCTCTGGACCACCTTGCCAATCTGCTAAGATACGTCGGATACTGTCAACTTCCAGCTGCGATGTGTCTGGTTTCCGCATCTGCTGACTTATCCGTTTGGCCACTCCCAGATTGTTCACACAAAGATGGAGGTTTTCTGCTTGTGGGGGAGCGACTTTTGTCGCTTCCTGAACGGCTTTTAGTGCAGCTATTGCTTTTGCGTCGGCAACTTCTCTGTACCTTCCACAAGATCCATGACCTTCGGCAAGTACTTTTTCTTGGTAGCACATGGCCCAGCTGGCTCCGGTGTCCCCAGCGCTGTTGCGGGAGCCGTTGGAGTAGACCCAGACCGTGTCCTGTGTTTCGTTGCTGAGGAGTTTTTGGTGTGCCTTTGCGGCATCCTCTTTGCTCAGCTTATTAGCTAGAGGCTCTTTCGGCCCCGGCTCCGAGGGCCGGAGCTTTGTAGAGTCTCTGATCGGGTGCGAAAGCATCGACTTTGCTTGGTCGATGGTTCCGTCAATGGTCGTATGGTACAGTGGGTGGGCTCTATTGCATGACGATGCTCGGATCCCCCCTGCCCGTACCATGTCTTGGCAAATAATTGCCAGGTTGGGAAAAGCAATGGGTCTGTGAAGGTTCTGTTTCCCTGTCGATTTGTAGACCGGCAGAGCGGCTCGTAGAGCTTCTACGAGCACTTTCTCCATGTTTTCTAATATAGCTTTGTTTGCCAGTGGAAACCATGTGTTGGCCGCGTACGTCAATTGTGGTAGAATACATGCTCTCACAACGTGTATTGCCGACTTCGGAGGGGCACCACTGTGGACTCGGCTTATCCGTCGGAGTAAATTGGCTGTCTTCCGGGCTTTGGTTGCCATTTCCTTACAGTGGTGCTTGAACTTCAGGGTGGCATCCCAGTGGACTCCGAGCCATTTCATCTCCATTTTGGGACTAATGGCCGTGCCATTTGGGAGTGTCAGGCCTCGCATCATGATCGGTTTCCTATGCTTTCCTCCGCCATGTCAAAGGCTGTTGTTATATTTATTCTCTTCCTAGTCTAAACTAATGACCGGATTTTCGAGTCCGGACCGTCCCCTGCTTCGCCCTTAGGGGACCCGCTTTTTCTAGCTCCATTTTTATTTTGTGGGTCGGGTGCA